>JBBPRL010000328.1:0-16752 GCA_038093035.1 Boletus nancyae | reverse complement strand
CCCCCATCACTCGGCTATGCCATCCGACATTGTTCAAACTGCCGAAATCCTAACCGGACCTGAAAACTTCCCTTTGTGGAAAGTGAAGGTCATCCGAACACTCCGGAGCAACCAAGTCTATGGAGTTATCTCTGGCACTACCGGAAAACCCACCCTCACATCGACTGTTACGCTTGGTCCCGGATAGGGCAGCAAACGTAGCCTCAGTGAGAGGGCGAAGGTTCGAAGGACGTTCAAGGGGGTTTCCTCTTGGAACGTGAAGAGACGATCGTGGGGGTTTCCTCACGATGGATTCAAAGGTTCAAGGACGAGACACCCGTTCAAAGTACGAGCGTAGACTTTCAAGAGGGTCGAGGGACGAGAGAAGGTCAAAGGGGCTAGATTCCGGTACTAGGTACAAGTACTGAGGAGATCTAAGCTGAAGAGACGGGACAGGTATCGAAGGTATATATACCGTCCTAATGATTTAGGGCCGGCGTGAGAGATACTAAGTTGAGTCACAAGATGACAAGAAGGGAATGACTCATCGGGGGCCGATGGAGTCATGACTAAGATGAAACGACATATTGAAGCCGATGATGTCGCATGGAGAGTAAGCGAGAGAGACAAAGATGATGGCAGGAAGTCAGATGGAGCAAACGACTACCTAGACAAGTGGAGGCCATAGGGCCGAAGATGCGGGATAGGATGGTAGTCGTAGAAGAAAGAAACGATGAGTCCGAGGAAAAAGAGTACAATGAAGAAACGAATCGTAACATTACCCCCCGTTTATGTCCGAAGCAGCGTCAAGGACTTTCTAGAAATTTCCGTAGCTGGCGCTGGGAGAACCCGTCATGTTAGCGTAAGCAGTGTCGTCGTACACGTCATCCCCGTAGTCAGGGGAAGGGGCCCGTTCAATTCGATCCACAAGGGGGCGACGGTGGGGATGCATCCTACGGGTGCGCCGAATGGTGTGTCCTCCCTGGGAGCGGTGAGAGGAACCCGAGGAACGAGAGGAAACCAGAGAGTGGGAAGGGGGGGGTGCCAACTGGCGGCGTAGGGGACATTCTCGTTGGGGATGTCTGGGGGCCCATCGGAGCCAGACGGGGCATTGGTAGATGGGACATCCTTTCCTGAAATGTCCTAGTCGGTGGCATTGGAAGCATGCCTGGCTGTAGCGGGGGTGGTCGGATGGGAGTGGTTCCCTTCCGTTAGCTCCGGTCCACCAGATGTCGGTGCGTTCAAGGTCGTTCAACTCACTTTGGGTGAGGGGGGACGAGGATGCGGATGGGGTACGTGGAGTGGGGGCGATGACGGCGGAGGTGTGACGTACTTGGGCGATTTCGCGTAGGTAGCGGTCAAGGTCCCGAAGGAACTCTAGCATTCCCAGCTCGAGCATGGTGACCAGGATGGCCTTCCTGGTTTTGTCATGGACGTCGCGCGAGATCATTCTCATGGTGTTCACATGCGCGGGGGTGGATGGTGCGGAGCGAAGGATCGCTAGGCGCTTCACTTGGAGGTACGCCCGATAGAGTTCCTGAAGGGGGGATTGCATGTCTACGTGGGCTTCAATGGGTACGCAAAGATGAGAGTCTTCGAGGTAGCCGACAAGCTCCTCGAATTCGGCTGAGGTGGGGGTGCTACGGAGGCGATGGGCTGCTAGCGGGAGGTCTACGGAGATGACAGAGTTGTTATGGGGGTAACCGGGGGGTGGAACAGGAAGAGGGGATGAATGCGAAGAGGAAGAACGAGAGTTAGAAGGGGAAGTGGTGGGAGAAGGGGGCATATCGGGGAAGAGAGGGGGAAGGTTTTCTTGGTCCGAGAGGGATAGTTCTTCGTCAAAGCGAAGGGTGCCAGTATATTGGACTTCTTCATGGAGGTTGGCGCTAGGGAGTGTGACGGGGGCGGGGAAGTATTCGCGGTCACGCTCCCAGCCAGGGTCGGCGAGAGTAGACGAGGCGTCGGAGGTAACGGTCAGGGTGGAGGTCAACGATGGGGAGCTCATTTTCGACGGGATGGGCGTTGTGAGGAAGAGGCGATGGGGGAAAAGACGGAGGGGTGGAGCTTCTTATACTCTTCAAGAGCGGACATGGAATTCTTTAAGTTCCGCTCGGGTATCCAGGAGTCTTCTTCGGCCGAGTATCCTTTCCATCGGATCAGGTACATCCGAGCCACCGGGTTGCCACGGTGTCGTATGATTTTTTCAATTTCGTATTCTTCCTCGCCGTTAATGAGGTCAGGTGGTGGTGCGGGGAAGTTCGGGCCGTGGACGCCATTTTCGCGATAGGGTGATAAGAGGGAAGCGTGGAAGACCGGGTGGATCTTCCAGGTTTTCGGGAGGCGAAGTTGATACGTGATGGGAGATAAGACTTTTACGATGGTGAAGGGTCCTTCCCGTTTGGGTGCGAACTTCGGGTTGATGATGTTGCGCTTTAGGTTTTTTGCTTCCAGCCACACTTTGTCCCTTTTCTCGAAGGGTTTGAAGCCTCGACGGTTTCGGGAGGACATGACTTGGCGAGCGAGTTCATGGGCGGCGAGGGCTTCGTCTCGAGCAGCGGAGAGGGACTTGAGACGGGTTTCTACTGCGGGGATAGAAGTCGCGGAGATGACGGTGGGAAGGGCGCGGGGTTCGTATCCCAACATGAGATAGAACGGGAATTGGCCGGTGACAGAGTGGGTGCGGTGATTGTGTGCGAATTCGGCGTGAGAGATCTTCGAAGCCCAAGAAGCGGGTTCAGATCCGCAGAAGATTCGGAGATACGTCTCGACTTCTTGGTTCACACGTTCTGTTTCACCGTCGGATTGGGGATGGTACGCGGTGGAGAGGGAGAGATCGTAGTTCAAGAGCTTTCCAAGCTCTTTTGCGAAGGCAGATGCGAATTGTGGACCACGATCAGAGATGATTTTGTCGTAGAGTCCGAATCGGAGGTAGACTTTGTGGAAAAAGAGGGAGGCGATCCCTTCGGCAGTGATGGTTTTCTTAGTAGGACAGAGAATTACCCCCTTAGTAAGTCCATGGTCTACCACGACCAAGAGAGAGTCAAAGCCGTCGGAGAGGGGGAGATCGGTGATTAGATCGCACGAGATCTGTTGGAAGGGGCGGGAGGCATGGGACTTGATCGGAGTGAGGGGGGGAACGGTAGGGTGTGTGTTGGACTTGTTTTGCTGGCATTTGGTGCAGCCTTCGACGTACTGGCGGACGTATTGAGCAAGACCTGGCCACCAGAACTCCGCGGCTACCAATTGGCGAGTTTTAAGGTAACCGGGGTGGCCGGCGGTCTCGTGGTCGTGACACCGTTCAACAATGGAGTGGCGGAGGGAGCTGTCGGGGGGAATGTAAACGTGTCCTTTGTAGGTGAGAACACCCTCCTCATGCTTCCAATCAGAGAGCCGAGAGCGGAATTGTGCAGGGATTTCGGGCTCGAGGGAGGATTGGAGATGTTGGAGGACCAGGGGATCACCTTCGGAGGACGAGGAGATGCGTTTATGGAGGACAGAGTCAATGACGTTGACAAAGAGGGAGTCGGGGAGGAGAACGGTGTCACTATTGTCGGGTTCATCGGGATGGAGGTCTGGGCGGCGGGAGAGGGCGTCTGGACCGGCGAGTAGCTTTCCAGGGACGTGGATGATTTTCAAGTCAAAGTCTGCAAGGTCGAGTAGCCAACGAGCTTGCCGACGGTTGAGGTTTTGAGCTTGTCAAAAGTACGTGAGGTTTTTGTGGTCAGTAAAGACCTGGACGGGAAAGGGGGAACCGTGGAGATACTGTCTCCAGGATTTGAGTGCGCGGATGATTGCGAGGAGTTCGCGATCATAGATATTGTAATTTCGTTCGGCGGGGATGAAGGAATGGGAGAGGTAGGAGCAGGGGTGCGAGTCACCGTTGGTATTTGTTTGGAGTAGAATGGCTCCGGAGGCATATTTTGAGGCGTCGGTGGCGATGGTGAATGGTTTGGCGAAGTCGGGGAGGTTGAGCACAGGTTTCGACAGGAATAGCTTTTTCAGGCTGTCGAATGATGATTGGCAAGTGGGGGTCCATTCCCACCGATGATCTTTCTTGGTGAGGTCAAGGAGTGGGCGAGCGACGGTGGAATAGTCGGGGATGAACCGACGATAGAAGTTGGCAAAGCCAAGGAAGGAGCGTACTTCCTTTACTTTGGTCGGGACGGGCCAAGAGGCGATGCCGTCGAGTTTCACGGGGTCCATGGCGAGTTGTCCGGGTTTGACAATCATTCTGAGGTATTCTACTTCGGAAGCGGCGAACTGACATTTCTCCAATTTGAGATGGAGGTCTAGTTCCTTCATTCGTTCATGGACTCGCTTGGTTCGTTCTTCGTGGAGGGTTTCGTCGGGGGAGAAGCTAAGGAGGTCGTCCATGTAGATGACGAGCCATCCTTCAGCGATCATATCTCGGAAGGAGTCGTTCATGAATCGCTGGAATGTGGCGGGGGAGTTATTTAGTCCGAAGAACATGACCGTTGGTTCAAAGAGTCCTTTGTGGGTGATGAACGCCGCTTTCCATTGGTGTCCATCTTTGATGCGGACGTTGTTGTATCCCCATCGAACATCGAATTTGGTGAAGTGGTTGGCACCCTTGAGTTTATCGATGAGGTCAGAGATAAGCGGGAAGGGGTAGGCGTCACGGGTGGTGTGTTCGTTTAGGTACCTATAGTCCTGACATGGGCGGAGTTTCCCATCTTTCTTTTTGACAAAGAAGAAGGGGGAGGCTTGGGGGGAGTTTGAAGGTCGGATTTTTCCCGAGGCTAGGTTTTCCTCCAGGAAGTCTTCCGTGGCTTTCTTTTCGTCGGGGGAGAGGGGGTAGACTTTCCCGATTTTCGGGGTGAAGGAGTTGTCGAGGTTTATTTCGTGGTCGTAGGGTCGGGACGGTGGTACGTGGTCCATGGCTTCCTTGGAGAAGACTTCAGCGAACTCTTTGTATGCGTCCGGGAGGGTGACTTTTGGTTTGGCTTTCTCCTTGGCGATGGCCAGTTCCGTCGCGGTGGTGAGTCTTGCGCACACGGGGGATCCTAGGACGAAGCGTTTGGAGTCGCCTCGTATGACTCGGTTGATGGCTCGGTTATTGAGGGAGTGTTCAATGTACTCATCCTCGGAGTCATGGTCCATGAACTCATAGAGTCGGGAGTCTAGGACGGTGTCGACATTGACGTGTCGAGGGGTTCTGGGGGTGAGTTTGGGGAAGTGGGAGTCGTGTCGTTTCAGGTCTGCGGCGTGGATGGCGTAGAGTTCTTTTGACTGGTCACAGGACTCGGGGACGTCCATGGTTTGTCGTGCCCAGTCAATGGAGGGGTTTGTCGTGCGGAGCCAGGGTATTCCGAGGATAACGTTTTCTTTGCCGCAACCCATGACATAGAAGAGATGTTTTTGGGCGATCCCTTCGATGTTTGTGAACATGGTGCAGGTGAAGCGGATTTCCCCGCTCTTATTCGTGGTTTGGTCGACGTTTCGGACTCGAATTGGGACTTCGAGCTTGGTGGTGGGTAGTCGGTGCTTTCTGACGAATTGCCAGTCTATGCAAGAGATGTCGGCTCCGCTGTCAACAAGAGCGGAGGTGTCGACGACTTTTAACGTGTGCGAGGGGGTTACGAGTTGGATGGGGAATCTCATAGATTTGGGGGAGGTAGATACAAGTATGGGGGCGCACGTTACATTAGGGAGACTCTGCGTCGAACGGAGTTCCCGGTTCAAAAATCCTTTTCAGTGGAGGTGAAGGAGACCCTAGCTACTCCTTCGTCTTCGTCATCGTCTACTTCCATCAGGTTTGGGATAGGTTCCTCTTTCTGAACCTTCCGTACTTTTTTCGTTTCGGGGGGGAATGTAGGACAGGCCGTGCTGAGATGGCCAGCTTTTCGGCAGCGGAAGCAAAGTCCCTTTTCAATGCAGCGTTTTCGTTCTTCGGGGGTGAGTTTGCCGATTTTCACGGCGTCGACATCCATAGCGTTGGGATCTTTGGTTCGGGGGGGTGGTACATAGAGTCGGGTGGAAGGGGTGGTGGATTTCTTTGTTTCGTGGCGGGAGGCAACCTGCTTCGACCAGTCCCACTGGGATTGGAATCCTTCCGCTTTCTTGTACCATTCAGTGATGGTGGTAGGGACGGTGTCCATGGTGTAGATTCTTCGCATGAGGGCGGGATTGAGTCCTTCTGCGAATAGTCGGATGAGGACGTTTTCGTCAGTGATGCCGCTCTGGTGGGCGGCGACTTTGTAGGCGGAGACGAATCCGAGGACGTCGTTCCCCTTTTGTGCAAGGGACTGGAGGGTGGCTAGCGCTTTCCCTTTGAGGTCGGTGGTTTGGAAGGCGGTTTCTAGTTCTTTGTTAAAGTCCGCGAATGTTCCGAACTTTTTCTTTGCGAGCGCGTCGTCGATGAAGGCAGCGGCGAAGTTGGCTGCTGGCCCCCTTTTCATGAAAGAGAGGGCAAAGGCGATGCATTTTTAATCGGTGTCGTAGGTGTCTTTGTTCACTAGCAGGTAGAGTTTTACTGCGGTAATCCAGGGGTGGTAGTTTTCTTCCTTTCCGTCAAAGATTTCAGGAAGGCCGAGGCGTAGTTCTTTGGCAGGCATGGTAGGGGTTGGGGGAGTCGTCGGGTTTTGGGCAGGGGGCATGGGGGTGGGGTTTCGTGGGGTTCGTGGGTAGTTGGGGTTCTGGTGGGGGTTCTGCCACGGGGATGACAGGTTGGGGGTGGTGGGTGGAGCTGCAACAAAGGCAGTCCTGATTTGAAGAGCTTAGATCTTTTGTTACGCTTGGTCCCGGATAGGGCAGCAAACGTAGCCTCAGTGAGAGGGCGAAGGTTTGAAGGACATTCAAGGGGGTTTCCTCTTGGAACGTGAAGAGACGATCGTGGGGGTTTCCTCACGATGGATTCAAAGGTTCAAGGACGAGACACCCGTTCAAAGTACGAGCGTAGACTTTCAAGAGGGTCGAGGGACGAGAGAAGGTCAAAGGGGCTAGATTCCGGTACTAGGTACAAGTACCGAGGAGATCTAAGCTGAAGAGACGGGACAGGTATCGAAGGTATATATACCGTCCTAATGATTTAGGGCCGGCGTGAGAGATACTAAGTTGAGTCACAAGATGACAAGAAGGGAATGACTCATCGGGGGCTGATGGAGTCATGACTAAGATGAAACGACATATTGAAGCCGATGATGTCGCATGGAGAGTAAGCGAGAGAGACAAAGACGATGGCAGGAAGTCAGATGGAGGAAACGACTACCTAGACAAGTGGAGGCCATAGGGCCGAAGATGCGGGATAGGATGGTAGTCGTAGAAGAAAGAAACGATGAGTCCGAGGAAAAAGAGTACAACGAAGAAACAAATCGTAACATCGACAAACACAGCCGATGTCCTCGAGTGGGAAGCCCGTGATGAAAAAGCCCACAGAATCATATAGGAACGGCTCTCGGACCCCCTGTTACTCAAAACGGAGGCATGTGGATCCGCGAAGGAACTCTGGGAGAAACTCCAATCACTCCTAGACGCTCCGAGCATATCCTCCGCCTTCTACATTTTCCAGAGGCTATTTAGTGTGACCTGGGACGGTTATTCCGGCATCTCAGAGCACATCGCATCACTCCGCACATCCGAGTCCCGACTTGCCGCCATGAAGTTCCCCATAGACACCAAGGTTATGGCCTTCATCCTCCTCAACTCCCTCCCCAAAACTCCAGAATGGGAATTGTTCAAGTCCTCGCTCATCAACACCACGGAGGAGAGCAAACTAACTTTCGATGCAGTTGAGACCTGGGTCATTGCTGAGGACAGTCGTTTGCACCCCTCTGGACACTCGGAGTCCACAATGAAAGCCTCCAGCACTTTCAAAACCTCCACTTGCCCTCCAAACACCTCCACTTGGTGTGAGCACCATTTGTCCGCCACACACAACTCCTCGGACTGCAATTCCTACAAAAAGTGGGTCACGGAGTTAAGAAAGGGAGGTCTTAGAAAGCCAGACAAGGAGAAGGAAAAGGCGCACATAGCAGGAGGAACTCTGGACACTCTGGAGTCCACAAACGTAACCCGTACTGATGTAACTGAGTCTTTACTCAAACGCATTCACACTTACTCGTCGTCTGAGCAAAGCGAAAGTGGGAGAAACACACTGATCATCAACTCCAGAGCCACATCACACATAGTTCCCCATCGGTCCTGGTTCCGAACATACCGCCCACTACACCCTCCGCGTGAAGTTACTCTCAGAAATGACTCTATCACACACACAATCGGAATTGGAACAGTCTCCCTCGTATCAAAAGTCTCCGGAACGGGATATGAAGTGATCCTATCAAATGTACTCCTGGTCCCAGAGTTCCACCTCTCACTCATCTCTGTAATGCGGCTCACTTCCACAAACTTCTCCGTCACCTTTCCGGCGAACTCAAATGCCTGCTATGTCTGACAAGGAAGAACCACCATCCTAACTGCGAAACACAAGGGAAACCTGTATCACATGGACGCAACTCCGAGTGACCAACAAGAAGCAGCACATGCCACCGTCGACATAAACACTCTTCACCGACGAATGGGTCACATCTCCATAGCTCGCATCCAAGGCATGGTTAGCTCTGGACAACTCCGAGGAATCAATATGCTCTCCGGGACACCCTCATTTTGCGAACCTTGCACACTCGGGAAAATGAAACGCCTCCCTTTTGGAACAAAATCGGAACCCCGAACCACTCGCCCACTGGAGATGGTCCACACCGATGTCGGAGGTCCTATCACTCCGAGATCATGCGAAGGACACCGATATTGGCTGATCATTGTTGATGAGTTCACTTGATTCCCATGGGTATACTTCATGAAACACAAAAATGAAGCCTTGCGAATCTACAATCAATGGAAGGTGGATGTCAAAACTCTCCTCCGAGCAGAGATTGGCCAAGAAGACTTCTCCGAGTCGTACACAAGATTCATCTGTAGCGACGGAGGTACGGAGTACACAAACAAAGCTTTCCGTGATCAACTCCGCACTGATGGCACTCTTCTTGAAACCTCCACTCCCTATACTCTGGAGCAAAACGGTTTGGCTGAACGCATGAACCAGACTCTGGCTACACTTGCAAATACCATGCTAGAAGAATCAAAACTTCCAAAATCTTTCTGGGCCAATGCCATGTCCGCAGCCGCCTACGTCACCGCACGGAGCCCAATCTCTGCTCTCGGAGGAAAGTCCGCTATCAAGCCTTCTTCCAATGACAAGTTGATCACACTCTATTCTGCCTCTTCGGATGTCCAGCCTATGCCTACACACCAAAGGAGCAGCGGGGGGGTAAATTCTGACTGCACGGAAGGAAATGCATCATGATAGGATACACCCATGGGCAGCAAGCCTACAAGCTCCTAGACATACATAGAACGCAAAACAGTCATCTCCAGTCGCCACGTCACTTTCGACGAATCCGAAGTCATCTCGGGAGCGGAGTCCGCTCCATGGAATGCCATCGCTGTTGAGGGACAGTGGGAGGGCCTAGTTCCGGAACATCTCCGCTTACCAGAACAAAATGACGATGACGACGAACCCCCACACAACTATGAAGCAGTGGGAGATATCCCTGCACCTCTGGAAAATATCCCGGAACGCCCCGCCAGTCCTGGCATTGAGGAACTCGCTGAACGCCTAAACCAACTCCGCCTAGATGCCGCTCCAGCTCCTGCTCCAGTCCCTGCTCCCGTTCTAGCTCCCACTCCTGTTCCGGCCACAGCCCCCATACCGGACATACGACAGAGTAACCGACAACGAAAGGCCGCAAACAAAAACAAGGACTATGAACGTACCTTGCAAGAAGAGGCTGAAAGGCAAGCAAACCGCAAGGAGGAACCATGAAAGGAAACTCCGGAGCTTCCGGAGACCGATCCAGAGATTCCGGGCTCTTTCGCATTCTCCCTAGAAGATTTCCTTTTCGCCGGATCAGCAAACATATCCACCAATGAGTCTCTCCCAAACACCCTAAAGGAAGCCTACTCCGGTCCTGAAAAAGAGCTATGGAAATCTGCAATGGAAGAGGAACTGCTAAGTCTAAACTCCAACGATGTTTATGAAACTGTACTCATCCCGGAGAGCATAACTCTGATCACTTCCAAACCAGTATTCCGAATCAAACACGATCAAGCCGGAAACGTCGAACGATACAAAGTCCAAATAGTCGCACGTGGCTTCACACACAAGGAAGGAGTTGACTACCAAGAGGTTTTCGCTCTGGTGGCTAACCTCGACTCTGTCCGGACTTTAATCGCCTTGGCCGCCAAATACAACCTGGAACTGGACCAAATGGACGTATCCACAGCCTACCTCAATGGAGAACTAGAGGAAGACCTGTACATGTTACCTCCACAAGGCGTCCCAATCCAACCAGGGTATTGTTGGAAACTCCGATGTTCACTCTACGGACTCAAACAGGCAGGTCGCACTTGGAATAAAATCTTAGACCGGAAACTTGGAGATCTCGAATTCATTCGTCTGAATGCAGAAACATGCCTTTACGTCTTCCGAGAAAACAGTCAAATCTGTTTCCTGGTTGTCTATGTAGATGACCTACTCCTAGCTGCCACCACGCGAAAGTTCATGAACTCCGTAAAAGAAAAACTTTCTGCCGTCTTCAAAATGCGCGATCTCGGAGAAGCAAAATTCATCCTCGGAATTGAGATCAAGTGGGATCAAAAGCTCTGCACCATTTCCTTATCCCAATCACAGTATTGCCGCACCATCTTAGAGCGCACCAGCATGTCGGCATGCAAACCCGCTTGGACTCCCATGGCACACAATGCCCAACTCTCCACAAGTAACTCTGAAGATGACCCAACCATCTCGGAGATGATCATTGATGGAAAACAGGTTTCATACCTCACCATCATAGGGTCACTAATGTACCTGATGCTCAGAACTCGTCCGGACCTTGCCTACACTATGGGGACACTCAGCTGTTTCAGTGCGCACCCAAAGTTTCAACACTGGGAAGCTGCGAAATGAGCACTGCAATATGTAAAAGCCACAACAGACATGGAACTCCAATTCAACGGAACAGAGCTTTCCATGGACATGGACTTTCATGGGTACTCTGACACAGGGTGGTCCCAAGATCCGGACAACTCCCGCTCCACCTCCGGTTTCATATTCATCAGTAATCGTGGTGCCATCTCTTGGTCAAGCAAACAACAAAGCATGGTAGCTCTCTCCACCACGGAATCGGAATATATCGGACTCAGCAACACCGGACAACATCTAGCTTGGCTCCGGACTTTCTTCGATGAAATAGGGTATTCACAAAAGGCCCCCACTGAGTTGTTCTGCAATAACCAAGCAGCCATTATCCTAAGCCGGGATCCGCAATTCTGAGCACGGATGAAACATATCCAACGGAAGTACCATTTCGTCCGAGATGACCTAGTTGGAAAAGGAGAAGCGGTGGTCCGATACATCTCTACAAAAGACATGGTAGCGGATATCCTCACAAAGCCCCTCGCAAACGAGCAACACTGGAAATTCGTTCGAGGTATGGGATTACGCCTACACTCGAATGGGAGTGTTAAAATACAATCAACTCCAGAGTGATCTCGGAACTCCGGACTCTTTTTCCTTATTCCGCAATTTTCTCCGCGTCCAGAGTTGTCTCACCAACTCCGGAACATGTTCTTTTCTTTGCTGCTCAGTAATACTTTGCCGTCACGTCCTGGTATTGAGGTACGAGTGTGCCTTCACCACTTACTATATAACCTCTTCACTTCTTCCTAACACCTCAGTCGTTCTCACCCACTTGGCAGCATCTGAGGTGAGTTGTCTTATTGTTAATATTAACTCCGAGACTCATGTACTGTAGCTCTAGTCAACTCCGGTCTTTATTAGGTAAATACATAGTCATTCTCACCCACTTGGCAGCGTCTGAGCTCCAGTCAACTCCGGTCTTTATTAGCCCAGACCTCTCGGACTTTAATAGTTACCGATCTACTCATTTCCAATGGGAATTCAGTATCTCAATGGCATCCGATACACTTTGGCCAAATTCCTACCCCAGCCACACCTCCTTCCACTCCCAGTTCAGACGACTCTCCCAATGGACATCGAGATCGCCCCCAGGCACTTCAAACAAATGAATCTGGTGCCGATCTAGCCTCAGCTTCAGGCTCCACTTCCCCTGGAGAGGGTTCCACGATCTCCACGAATGGTAATCCTGTTCCGCATCAAATAGCGGAAACGGACGCGACCTATGAAGTATGCGCGTTGTGCTACTCCATAGAGACCATAGGCCAAGCCTATGAGGCAGCTGGATGGGCTTTCCCAACAGCCACTTACCAAACCACAAGAAACTTTACCATTCATGATCAGGGTTGGGAGATCTTTCGTCGTGACCTGTTCCCTCCATCATACGCAAATCTTTATCTTTTCAAATCTAAAACTCCAAATTACCTCCCGCTCAATGCTAACTGGGTGGAGACTGCCGATGGAGGATGGAACCGAGGTATTCCGGTTGAAGAATATGCTGCCATGGTTGGAATCGATGTGCAGACTTGGAATCATTGCTTTGATATGGACTTCCGCCAAAATCTTCGGCGAGACAACCCTTCTATTTATTATCAGTCCAGAACGATTCAGAAGCTGATCTTGGAAGCTGCAGGAACTGAGCTTGAAGATGTTGTTTATGCATCTTTGGCCGGAGCTTACCAAAGACGAAGACGAGGAGCTGCAGTTCAAGGAGAAGATAATCGCAGACTTAAAGGACATACTTAGTCCTTTTGCGAAAGTACCCATTCCTCCATTATGGCCATTATCTATTACTTTTGGAAGCTTTACTTACAATCACGATCAAAGTGATTATTTTCGAACTTTTCTTGACTATAACGCCTGGAATTGTACTAAAACAATAGACATTCCTTATCATCCTTGTACAGATAAAGAAGTTATTTATGCGAGACGTCAGGGAGGACCTGACATAATTATACCCAATCTGCATTATTCTGAACAACTTCTTTTTACTGTACAAGAGAAACATGCTTCCAATTCCATTCCAGAATATTTATCTTCATTTACTTGGCCAAAAACAAAAGAGGAACGGAGACAGTATTGGAACCTAAAGGGACAGGGACCTAACAAGAAAACTCGGATGTCGCTCCAGACAATTATCTATACTCTTGGGGACTTATAGGACTAGTGGACAAACAGGTTTGATTCCATTAAATCTTTTAGATCAAAATTATCGAGATCTGTTTGTTGACGAAGGTTTCACAGATGCTTTACTATTTCTCTAAATGGCTACTGCTCTTGATGTCCCTTCTGACTTCAAAGTCGACAACACCCTTCTTGCTCATATCCCTATCCTCAAAGGACCTACAAACTATTCCATCTGGTCTATTCGACTCCAATCTGTTCTCGAATCCCTCTCTGTTTGGGGATTTATTGACAGTACCAGAACCTTTGCTGGTACTGCTCAAGGCGATCAGGATAAGTGGAAAATCATTGATAAAAGGGTTTGTGGCATTATTGCCAATACCCTCAATGATTCCCTTGTTCATAATGTTTCCTATACTTACTCTGCTGCTGCCAACCCATTGCTTGCAAAAGCAATTTGGGACAAAATGACTGCCTTGTTCGGATCTCGTGGCTTAGCAGGCCAATTTCATATGCTCCAACAGGCACAGAGGATCACAGTTAATCCTCATTCGGCGAGTGAAGACATTAATCGCCTTTCTTCCTTATTCGATCAAATTGCTGCCGCCAGTTTGAACCTACCCAGTTCTTTCCGAGCCATGTTCATCCTCCAACGTCTTCCCCCTCACTTTGATAGCTTCTGTTCGATAGTGGCTATGACCACTGCTCAGGCTGACTTCACGGTGGACAACATCACCACCAAAATCTTAGCTGAAGTATCAATGATGGGATCCCGACGTTCCCTTAAATCCTGTGTTTCCAATGTGGAGACTGATGAAGTACGTAATTATTCTGCTCATAGGACTGCAGTGATCTGAAAGGGTCCACCAAACTTTAATAAGTGGTGTCTGCAGGGAGGCTTTCAAACCAATCAACCTTCTGGAAAATACAGATCTAACGGTCCAAACTTCCAGAAGAGGCCACAACCCTTCCAAAAGAAGAAAGAGCAGAATTGAGCGGACTTCAATATGAGGAAGAACAAAGGAAAGGGCAAAGCACCACAACAGAGTGGTGTTAATCAGATCGAAGGAGAACAAGGTTTCATCCATGAACTAATTATTAATGACGAAACTGATCAATCCCTCAATGAAGCGTTGGAGGCTCATTACTATGACCACGACACACCGATGGGAGCAAGTGAACCTATGCCCATCAAGACTTATGAGGAGATCACCGATGGAACCAACTTCAATACCTGGGAAACAGGTACTGTTGACGAGACTATGGATACAGGTATGGATGATGTTCATCCATTCAAGCCCTTTCTTCGTTGCTCCTCTTTCTAACTCTGATATTTTGGAAGGAGGAGCTGGACCTTCTCAGAGAAGAGATCCGATCGTTCCGATCGAGACTGTTCCAGTCGTTCCGGAAATCCCGGTGACTTCCGAGATTCAAACGAAGAAAAAGAAGGAGAAAAAGAACAAAAAAGTTGTCATTTCTTTGGGGGGTTTGGTTTCGCAAACCAACCATTTTTCTAATCATGATGCCGTCTTTCCCTCTCAACCTATCCCTTATACTTATGTGGATTACAGCATTCACAGAAGCCTCCTTGAGGCAATTCCTCACTGTCTGTGAGCATAACAGGGTGCTGATGATGAAATGAATATAATAAATGACCTCAACCACACTATTGGTCTTGCTAGCAATGATTTGTTATATTTATTCATAGGAGAGGATTTAAGAGGATATTCACTACAATGGTTTTACTTCTCTAATTGGCCTTTATGATAGACCCTGACCACAATAGACTCTCTTATGTTGGTTTGAGATACAATTTCTCATCAGAAAACATCCAAAAAGTAAAAAAAAAAATAGTATTTTCCTTCTTAGTAGGAGAAGAGTATTCTATGACAATAATAAAGGATTTGTGTGTGATAGCATAGTTTATATATACTGTATCATACTTTATTACATAAGGGTGACATAATATAGCACTTACCTAAGTTATGTAACCATCTTACAGCACTCCAGGGTCTAATGTATGTAATAGAAGCATAAAGTCAAAAAACTGTCCCAATGAGTTGCCATTTTGTTATGGCTGCCATTTCATCAGATCTCAACCAATTCCTTTGATTCCTGCATTGATAGAAAGGCAAGAGTGAGTACTTCATGTCATATACCCATATGTTAGGTCTGGGTTAGGGGTTATTGGGGTTAGGAGCCATTTAATACAAAACATGCAAACATTGGGACAGTTTTTTGAGCCACTGTATCTCCAGATCGAGAAGTTCAAGTATGTGTTCCAATACCTAGAGGAGATACTCCTGATCCAGGGAATGATCCTGGATATGATCCTGGACCAGATCCATGGTCACCACCTTCCTCTCCTTCTAATTCATCTCATCCTCAATCTCCTTCCCTTTCCGAGACTTTTCCGAGCCGGAAAGAGTTATCACCATCTAAACCTGGTGTTAAAAGAAATCGTCCTGATACTGGTCATCAAGCTCAGAAAGACGATCTTCATCAGAAGAAAAGATATCTGGTTGATGACTCATCATCATCATCTTCTGATAAACAAGAACTATTGATACCAGATAAAGTACAACGAAACTGGTTACCACCTAGGCAACAACCTAGAGAACCATTAGTTCAATTCAGATCTCGTCCGCATCAATATCAACCCATGAGAGATGTGAGATCAAATTTCAGGGAACCAGTGGAACAAAGGTGATCTAATCGCATTCCACAACCAAGGTTCATTCCTGACAATGCCTATGGTAATAGAGCACCAGTGGCAATAGAACGAGATCTTAGACAAGGAATTGATCCAATTCAGGAGGAGAATACTGATCAGATTAATACTGATCAAGAACCAACATATAATGGACATGTACAGCAATGCATGGTTCAGTCATCATTTATCTGCAACAGTGGAACCTGCAGAAAGAGTAGTGCCAAAACAATACCGAGATGTTTTAAAACTATCTCGAGAAGATCAGAAAGATTGGCATAATGCAATGAATGATGAAATGAAATCATTGCTTCATCGAAAAGTTTGGGACTTGGTAAATCTTCCAAAAGGTTGGCAACCCATCAAAGGGAGATGGGTTTATGTCATTCGTCCTGGAAATCATGTTCAAGCTCGCTTTGTTGCGAAAGGCTTTATACAGATCTTTGGAATAGACTATGAAGAAACCTTTCACCAGTTGCCAGGTTTGAAACCATTCGTCTAATGCTTGCACTAGCTGCTCTCCATGATTGGGAGATTGAAGCATTAGATGTTAAAACTGCCTTCTTATTTGGCGAGTTAGATGAAGAAATCTATATGGTTCAACCTGAAGGTTTCGTAGTAAAGGGCCAGGAATCTAAGGTCTGTCGATTAAGAAAAGCTATTTATGGCTTAAAGCAAGCTGCCCTTCAATGGAACAAGCTTCTCCACAAATCTCTTGTCGAATTCGGTTTCAAAAGATGTATTTCTGATTCCGGAGTTTATGTAAAATTCATAGGCAAGGATATTATTCTTCTTATCATTTATGTTGATGATGCTTTATTCTTGGGAAGTGTCATATCCATGACTTTTCGCCAAGTCCAACTCCGGACCTCCGGACCAACTCCTCGCCAACTCCGGAGCGTTCTCGCCCAAGACGTAGTCGCGGGCGATCGGACTTGTATACCCGACA
>JBBPRL010000327.1:0-16770 GCA_038093035.1 Boletus nancyae | reverse complement strand
CGACCACATGTCCTGGCTTCGACTCAGGCCGCCCTCCCATGTGATCACCAATGATCAATGAATGATTCGATTCCCATGAACCCGTTCTATCACAAGGGCGCCGCCACATATGTCCAATGCAGTTGGAGGAGGGGAGGGTCATTTATGCCCGGTGTTGTAAAAAAAATGGACAACACAGACTTACCATTGTCAACGAGCGGGCACGTACCTCGTCTGTGATGGAGAACAAGTCGTACCACCGCACTTCTTCCCCCTGCAGAATGAGCTCCGCATAAGACGCCTGCGCATAGCTCTGAAAAGCACCCACACCGCCGCTGCAGCACCGAGGATGCCAGACGTGGGCGTGATAGCGGCGATGAGACATCCGTATGTAGTGTCGTCTTGCCAAATAAGATTGTTGCGTGGCAGTCCACCAAACATTGGCTATAGGCCACTGCATCAGCCAAGATTTGCAGTGGGGCACTGCACAGTGTTCCACAGCCATGCAGGTCTCCTCACAGCACCATAGGAAGAAATAGGGGAAAAGCCTGCACTATAGGATCTTAGAGAGATGGTAGTAGACACCAGAGCTAAATTTTCAACTTTTTTTTTTCTTTTTCTCTCTAAGGATATGGAAAGATCCACTGGTACATACAGCAAAGAGCACAGGAAAACACAACAAGAAAGCAAGTTGACAACACAAAAAAGAACATGAAATCAAGAAATCAAGAAAGCATAGTAGAAGCCAGGCTTTAAGCAAAGTGTGTCTTGTTCAAATCACCCACCTCAATCCAGGCCTTGTTCTTATAGTAGGTGCAGATCAACTTTCCAACAAGGGACTTGTCTGGACCAGCATGCTTGTCAATGTAGGCCTTGCTGGTGAAGATAACCATGCCTCTCTTGCATCTGCTGAGCATGACATTCATTCTCCTCTTGTCCTGAAGGAAGCCAAGTTCCATGGACCTAACAAGAGAGATGATGATGTAGTCCTCCTCATTTCCTGTCCCACCATGAGTACCTGACCATGAGTACATCAGATGCACTTTACCTTGGAAGGAGTCCACATTGAAACACTTGTCCCCCCACTCAAGCTCAGCCTTCTTGAGCCCCCCTTCTATCAAGGATCTCTGGGCATCATAAGGTGTGATGATTCTAAAGTTCTTTTCCTGAGCTTGGAAAATGGAGGCAAGCTTGACAATAGCTTTGCATTCCTCCAGGTTCTAAAGAAAGTGAGGTAGCCTGTAATGAGACATAGATAGTATACTTACCATCAAACTTGTGCCATGGGTTATCTGTTGGCTAGGTACATTGACAAAGTGGCAAAGCAGTGATTTTGGATCTGCTAAAGAATGGTGTTTACTGGATTTGAGGAGGGACTCTGACTCTAAGTCATCAGAGGGGTAGACAGTCTGGCCAATAAAATTGCCAATTTGAGGTGGCATGCGATCTAAAACTAGGTTAGTCATTGAACTAAAAACATCCTTACCAAAGAACCTACACTGGGTGTCAAGAAAGATGAAAGGATTTTTACCACTAGTAGAGTTTTGCTTAGTGAGATGATTAACTTCAAAGACACTTTGAAGTTCCTTGATATGATCATGACCATGAGGAGGTACTATAAAAAGCCTGAGGGTAAAATCAATCCAGAAAAAGCCAAACTTACATTGCATGTTGTCACCAATGAAGATGACTTTCCTGACAGTAGGAAAGTTGATGAAGAAAGGGATGTAGTCCCCAATCTCTATCTGGGAAGCTTCATCTACCACAATAGTGTGGAGAGGATTCCTGTTAAAGGCACCCTGCTTTCTCAATGCTTCACTAGAAAGCATACTGAGAGTACAAAGTACTACAGGGCAGTCATGGAGCTCAAAGAGCCTTCCAGAAAATTCACCACTGGTGATAGTGTTGGCTCTGATGGTGCTATACAAATGCTCATGCCTATGGGAGAAATAACAATAAGAAAAGTGAATTAAATATAAAGAACTCACCAGACACCATAGAACTCATCAGAAACTAAGAGTCTCCAGTTGAGAACATTAAAGTCAGCCAACTTTTCTGCAATATTCTTGACAGCTATGTTTGACTGAGCTATAAGCCAGATACCAAATCTTCCAGCTTTAACTGCAGTGAGGACAAAGGAGGCAATAACTGTTGTCTTGCCTGTACCAGGAAGACCTTGGATAATGGCAACTCTGGAAGCATCAGTTTGATCCAGCATACATCTGACTGCCTTCTGCTGGGAGCTGTTGAGAGGACATGGAATCTTGTCAGGATTGAGCTTGATATAAGATGGAGCTGACTGAGACCAATCAACTGGCCACATAAAATCCTCTCCAGGGCCAAGATAGATCTTGTAGATCCATGGATTGAAGTCAATGCCATCAACACCAAGCCTTCCCTGAAGAATCTTGAGGATGACCTGGGCTTTCTCCATCTCAGCATGTGTAGGATCCTCTCTACCAATCAGGGTGATAGCAGGCATTTGCTTCCCAGCTAAGAATGCATCAGTCTTCAACTGAGCACAGTCACCACTTGCTGAGGCAATTTCAGCAGGGACAGTAAAAGCCCCAACCCCAGCATGGGCAGAGACATGTATATGAGCTTCCTGCATGTGGGAGTCCAAGTGGGAGGATCAGAAATATCAATTATAGAAAACTCACTTGATTTCTGCCCTTGCAAATTTTGTTCTGAAAGCGGTCAGCCTTGGCAGAAAGCTCCTTCTTCCCATCATCAAAAGATGTATGGTAAGTTCTAGTAACCTCAGTTGGCTTGAGCTGATCCCTTCGAAACGAGTCTGTAACACTCTTAGCCAGGAAGCGAAGGGTCTGAAGACCAACATCAGTCCAAAGCAAAGTAAAAACAGGATAAAATAGGTCACAGTATCAGGAAGTTTGACTGTATTGATAGGTGGTACTTGGGACAGCCTATCCTCCATAGAAGCTAGCTGCGAGACATAGTGAGCAACCCAAGCACGCTGGGCGAGAGCTGTAGTGGTGGCGGCCATCTCGTTGCGATTTTTGCAAATGAAATTGTTGAAAATGCAAGTAACGTTGTTTTTGAACACCAGCTTGCCCTGCATGGCGAATTCGATGGTGGCGCGCGGCGCGCGGGTTTTGGGTGAACCTGCGGACTGGAGATCAATCGCCTGCTTGATACGGAGATCAAGGCGCTGCCACAGCGCAAGCGCGAGGAAATCCATGTCGAACGCATAGAGGAACCCGCAGGTGCGACCCAAGACGTGATCGCGGAGGTAATCACGTCCTGGAGTAGTTAAAGAGGGATCCAGAGGATTAGCGCGTCCGTTGTTCTTGTTGGCACCAGTAAAATCGATGAGGATGACCGAGGTGGCATCGGCGATGGCGAGGACCCGAAGGGTCCCATTGCGCAAAAATGTGCCAGAGAGACCGAGAGGGCGGCCCTCGTTGCGTTCGACGATGGTACGTAGGTCAGTGTCGTCGTTGTTGAGGCTGGACATCTTGGTCAGGATGACGTCCAGCCTGCCGTCGCTGCCTGTGTCGACGAGATTCTGGAAAATAACGGGTGTAGATGGGAGCATATAGTGCAATTCTTTGAAGCAAAAAGCGCGAATGGGATGGGAGGAATGAAGATGCAAGGTCCTAGCCTTGTGGCTCAAACAACAAGCTTCCGAAAGCTTCCATCGTACAGCCACAATTCATCCCAAAGAGTGAAGTCGATAGTCTAGAGCGCCCGTTTCACTCCATTGTCATGGCTAGCATCGATTCACCCCGTGATGAAAACGTGTCCACTAGAATTACTCAAAACACGCGAGCCATCTGAACCGTCCGCGATCCTATGATAAAATGTAGAAAAAGTATAAGATACGCAATACAACGCCTCTAGGTTCAATACCCCGACGACTTCACCCTTCCAGACGTATCGTACGCCCGAATCACCCGCGTCTGATCCAACCGTCCCGCACTAGCACCCGCGCCGGCCCCACCCTCGGTCTGACTGAACGCAAACCCGCGCGACCGCCGCATCCGCTGCACCGCCCTGACCTTTTTGATCGCCTTTTGAAACTGTGCCTGTCTGGGCCGGTAATCCGGAATATGATACTTTTGGAGCTCTTGCGCGACGTGGTAGGGAAGAGGGCGGTATGTCCGTCGGTAGTATTTCCATGCCACGTCCCGCGCAAGACATACGACCGGCAGGAGTAGGAGCATGAAATAAAACACCGCGTCCGTCCACAGGCGTGGGACTAGCCCGGCGTATTCGGTCGAGAAATGGAGCGCGGGCGCAATGAGGGCGTACAGCGGTAGAAAGATCATCGTGAACACAAATGAACCGGGAATAGCAGCCACAGTGTACTTGGTCCACAGACTGTAGGCAAGTTAGCAAAAAACCACACGTACAAAGGGCAAACGCACTCTGAGATCAACGCGGCCTTGCCAAGCACGGTCAACAGCACAGCAAGATACAACGCCGTGCCCCAAAACCAATGTCCCGAATCCAACCCCGTCGCCTGCTTTAAATCACCCCAAAAGAGAACGACCGAAAACCCAAACAGGATCTACAAAGCCCGTCAAGTCAATCGCCAACCCCAACAGAGACACACGCACTAGACTGTGGTACAACGCGTTCGCAACCCACAACCAAAACGCCGTCTTGGTGAAAAACACGTTGCGCTGTCCGAGCGAATACAACTGTGGATACCGATCCAACATCCGCGCCGACACAAACTGATCAAAAATGCCAATTACGAGCGGCGGCAGGACGGTAAAGAGGACGTTGTAAAACGAGATGGTCCAAGACTCATAGGCAATTTGCCCCGAAAAGTTGTTGAAAAAGGAGTACTGTTTACGGGTAGCGTCAGGAGAGAAAACGTCGCGTAACAAGAAGCGTACCCAAAACTGCGTCATGTAGAGCGTAATGTTCTTGTAAAATGAATCTGTGTCCCTCTTGTCACAAAAAGCCACATAGAAACAATTCCTCGGGACGCACAGAGAATGAGCTTGGACAGCCGTTGGTAACTCCACGCGCCATGCACGAGCAACAACTTTTTCAGATAGCGGAACTGCGAGATGGCAATATCGGCCGACCGTGCCGCTTGGAGACCCTATCCACGAAACAGTTTAACCATCATGATTACTTACACCTGGAAACGTAACACTCACCTCGACACCCGAAATACCCACTCCGACATGAGCCGCCTGGATCATACTCACGTCATTGGCACCATCCCCGATCGCAAGCAAGATCGACTTTTGGTTCTTCTTGACGAGCTTGACCACGAGTGCCTTTTGCAATGGCGATACTCGACCTAGCACGTCAACAAAACCGTCAACAAAAAACCCCTTCAGAATCCGAATCGACGCACAGCAAATGACTGCTTTACACATCAACGCCAACTCCAAAAACGCCTTGGACACCTCCTTTTCGAGGGCAAACGTCAGGCTCTTGCCGTCTACCGGACCGTCAACGACGTCTCGAACCCGGAAAACGCAACGACGCACCAATGATCAATGCCAAGTCTTCCTGCTCGCCAGTAATTTTTTGATTCTTGATCGCGCTCAACCGTTTCTCAATAAATTCTGCTGTCTCCCGCGCCGTCCCCTCATTCACAATCACCTACCCCACATCGTCATCAACACCGATACGCGCACCAACACGCGACGACGCACCAAATTCATACTCTCTCCAATCAATCGACAGCTCATCCCGATATTAATTGCCGTCTCCTGTCGATCTCCCGTCAACACCCAAATCTTGATACCGGCCATCTGCAACGTGTGGATCGTGTCTGGCACGCCGTCCTGCAACTTATCCTCGATCGCCGTCGCTCCGAGCAGAAACATGTCTTTCTCGATCAACTCGGCGGCTTGGTCGAGCGCTTCCCCCCGCCCGTTGATCGTCGCTGCGGCTTGGTTGTATATTTTGGCCCATTGGGTGTATTCGGCAGGGGGGATCTCTCGGTAGGCGATACAAAGTGTCCGGAGACCATCGGTGGCCCAGTCCTATGCATCATTATCGTACCTGAGATCAGAACGAGAGCGAGGGGCGGGGACACACCTCGAGATGTAACAGCGTCTTTTCGGTATACAGTTGGTGCTTGCCCAGCCGCTCCAAAATGACTGTGTCAGCACCTTTACAATACAGCTTGATCTTGCCGTCCGGGGCGCGCACGACTGTCGACATGCGCTTCCGCGTCGAATTGAACTCGCACACGTTCAAAATCTCGTATTCGACCGTCTGCCCATAGATATTGATAAACACCGACTTGGGTTTTCGAGTCTATCACCCGTCGTTGAGGAAAGAAGAAAGGAAATGAGACGATGAAACCACACGCACGTGGAATTGGTAGCCCAACAACTCGGCGCCCGCGACAAGCGCCGCCTCGTCCGGACTGCTCGCCTGAAAATGCGTCTTGCCATCTCTCACCTCTGGAATGACGGTGTGGCACACCGCCAAAAGCGCCATAAACTCGTGTGCGACCTCTCTCTCCCTCAACACCGCGCCGCCCGACTCCGTCATGTCTGCCTCGAACGGGTTCTTGGACACCTTGCCTGTCGGCATCCCCTCGAGCACCCGCATCAGATCATTAAATGTCCGCCAGCTCTCCCTGAGACCCTCACCGTCCCGCTCCGTACTCTCTTTCCTACTTTCATCCACCTCCTCGGCGTACGCGACCCCACCGATACTCACACACTTGAACTCCATCTCGTTCCGGGTCAGCGTGCCAGTCTTGTCCGAGAATATAAACTCGATCTGTCCAAGTTCTTCGACGAGCGAGGATGTGCGGCAGAGAGCAGGGGTATCAGTGAGTGCATGGTACATGTCCAGGTCCGAGTTGATGAGCGCCGCTTGTTGGAATTTTACGACTTCCATTGTGACGATGAGGGAGATGGGGATGAGGTTGTTGTAGAGGATGATGAATGTGAGAATGTCTGTTATGATAAGTTTAGTTTAGATGAAACACCGAGCGCGTCACACGAGACCTTCTGCAAACATCTTGGCTAGTAGATTATTTGCATGAGAACGAGATGAAACATAAGAAAAGCAGCTGACAGACCTCTACCAGTAAAAGTATTGGGTTCGACAAGGTACCACTGTGAACCGGAGAGGAACCACTAATGCGACTGGTGAACGATAGTGGTGACGTGTTGGGAAAGTGCTCACCGTATTAATGCACGCACCAATGGTAGAACCGATCGATAGCGCGAGGAGAAATATGAATAGAAATATGATTTGCACGTTGACCTGCTTCTCTACTGCGGTCCTCTTGATCGGCGCAGCCCTATGACGACAATGTGATGCGAATTCAAGGAGATAAATGGGGACTCACGTCGCATTTCGCATCAGTTTCGTTTCATGGCCTGTAAAGACTACAATGCCATAAATCCATGGGGTATTTCGTAGTTGAGCGCCGCGCAAGAGCATATGATCAGGACCAAGAGGGATCTGGCGAGGGACACCTGCGTCTGAAAGGAGCTCTAGAGTTCCTTCGTAAGTGTACAGGGAGTTGTTAGGTTGTTCGGAACGGAGGGAACCGTGGAGGGATGTGACAAGGGATGGTGCGGTAAGAGCGGCAGTAGACGGGGATGCTTGTTTAATTTTAAGATTGGTTTCACTGGACGTGTGTGAGTAAGGACAGTGGGAAAGGGAAGGTGCGCACCCGTCGAGGTTGGACGTCTCGATGAAGCAGAGGCCTTCTGGTTCCGAGGAGGAGATGAGTATGAGATCGGCAGGGATGAATTCGTTAGACTCGAGGCGAACGACGTCACCGACGTGGATGTCCTTCCATTTGCGTTGCTCGAATGTGGAGGATGGGGAGAGTACCTTTGTGAAACGGGCGTTGAGTTCGGAGTCGGACTGGTGCCGTTTCTATATGGATGTGAGAAGGAAACCAGGGAAGAAAGAAAACAACTAACGAGATCTTCCTGGATTTCTTTGAACCCGGAAGCGGCGAGGACGATGGCGAGTGGGACGATGGTGGTGTACTGGTTTGTAGGGGAGACGTTTGGTATCTGTTGTATGGCTGCGGTGAAGAGGAAGAACAGGTTGGCGTATTTCGAGAACTGCTCTGTATGGGCGTATGAGTGGACAAGCACGAGTGGAGGTGATTGGGAGTTACCCTTGAGGAATTTTGGAAGAAAGGTGGCGGGGTTGTATTTGCTAGTGGATACAAAGTTGTCCGGAAACTCGTCGTTCATAAGTGGGTTGTTGAGTGCAATGACACGCTCTCCGGTGGGCGCGACTGGCTTCTCCCAAGGCCATTTCCATTTCTTGCGTTTGCGTAATGTGGGAGGCTTTGAAGCGGTGTGCAGACCTTGGAAGGATGCGCTGCCCTGAAATGGGTCTTCTGACCATCCCTGTGGTTGACTGGCAAGCGTAAGGCTCGAGCTTCCAAGACCTGCTGGTGGTGCAGCGGCGTCGGTGAGTGGGAGACCACTCTCTTGTGAGCGCATCGGGAATGCGAGATTGGATGCATCGAGGAGATCGTCGTCGTCGTCAAAGAAGGGGTCCATCGCTGCCGTCGGCGTCGTCGCTGTCGGTGGATATCGATTGAGAGCGGCGGGGTTGGCGCCGTAAACGAGGCGGGCAAACGACTCAGTCGAGTCCATCGCCGTTGTCGTCGTTGTGTCGTGTCTCGAGTTATTTCGCGCAGCTCATGTGCTGACTTCATCTTGTTTACGTCATTGTTATGTCTTGTTTGGTTCCCCACGCCCTCGCCATCGTCTTCGTCGCTGTGATACTCGACAACACTCGCCGTCGAGCTGACCCGCGCATCCCCAAATCATGTCCGTAAGTCGTCCTCGTTGTCGTCCTCGTCCACGCCGCATCCAAGTCAGCACTGAACTAGCTGGACCGGCGCTGGATGGTCGATGTCGTGCTTGGATGTGCTGACGCGACTCGCAGGAATCAAACTTTCAACGGTTCGTCGAGGTCGGACGAGGTCTGTTGCATTCGCCCCGTCTGTCGCTGTATATTCACCCATCGTAGTCGTCCTCCTCAACTCTGGTCCATCTGCTGGAAAAATCGCCGTCATCGCCGAAATCATCGACCACAACCGTGTACGTGGTCACCTCATCTCCATTTCCCCGCTCATCTCCTTCCAGGCCATAGTCGACGGCCCATCCACCTCCGTACCACGCCAATCATTCCCCTACCGCCATCTCTCCCTCACCCCCCTCCGTCTCACCAAGTTGCCCCGTAGCGCTCGCTCGGGCGTCATCCGCAAACACCTCGAAAAGGAGGGCACCGTCGCCAAGTGGGAAAACTCGGCATGGGCAAAGAAACGCACAGCAATTCAAAAACGGCGGTCGTTGAACGACTTTGCCCGCTTCGAGGTGATGTTGGCAAAAAAGGCGAGGAGGGACGTCGTGCGCAAGGCTGTGGCAAAGGCTGCCAAGGCTTGACTAGTGTAGTTACTAGCATCAATATAGCAACTATTTCTTATTCGAGCTTGTGCAGTCTTTTTGTTCTCCATCATGCCCGTCGTCCAGTTCGCCCCGTTCGCGTCCATCGTACAGCCCGCTTTCTGGCACGAACTCACAAGACTCAAGATCGACGTCCTCAAACTCTCCGACAGCTCGCTGCCACTCACCGCGACGTACTCGGTCGGTCGCACCATCAGAGACCGCGAAACAGGCCAAGATCTCCCCCTAGGATGCAATCTCTCCCTCGGCGCAGACGCGTTCGAGAAAGCACCCACGTACGTCTCATTGCCAGCGATCGAACCAGCTCACCATCTACACAGCGTGCCCGCTTGGTCGATATCGGCGCGTGGCGTGGTCAAAAACTACAACACCATCGAAGACTTCAAGGCCGCCGATAAGGTTGCCCTGTTCAATGCAGTCGCCGACGAGGTAGCCCGACACCCCCACATCACCTCGCTCGCCGCTCATCCACCCCATCCAGATGTGGACGAGCATCGTCGAACACAAAGACACCTCCAAACTGAACCAATTTCTACTCATCACCTTTGCCGATCTCAAGAAATACCAATATTATTACTGGTTCGCTTTCCCCGCGTTCGTCGCCAAGCCCGCCTGGGAGATCGCGGACAACGGTTGGAAGCCCGCAGAAGAACGGCTCACCGCCACTCAGGTAGCGATCATCGGCTCCTGCATACCCATCTGATCCGTAGATTCATATAGCTCACATTAATCTTCAATGCACTCTCCACTGAGACGAAATCGTATTTTATCGTCAAGCTAACTGGCGATGTGGCAGAAGTGCACCCAATCGACCAAGCCGACCTCTTGACCAACAATGACTCACAATCCGTGGGTATCTTCCCCATACTTGTGATCCATCCCACCCACGCCTCGCACAGACCATAATTGGTTTCGTGGACCCATCTGCATCCCCAGAGAACCCAGGCTGGCCACTTCGGAACCTCCTCGCTTACCTACACGCTCTATACCCGTCCCATGCCACCTCCCTCAGCATTCTCTGCTGGCGCGACAGTGAGCTCCCAATCGCCGGCAAGTCATGGAAGTCCCGTTTTGGCGTCATGTCGCACCTCAGCGCCACGAAACCCGCCGCACTCGGCTGGGAACGCCATCCGACGACCAACAAACTCAGCGCACGCATGGCCGACCTGGCACCCATGATGGATCCAACGAGGTATGCCCACCGCCCCTGGTGCGCTCGCTGCTCACTCATGCACGCGACAGACTCGCAGACCAAGCGGTCGATCTCAACCTGAAGTTAATGCGTTGGCGCATCCTTCCTGCGCTCGATCTCGAAAAGGTCGCCTCGACGAGATGTCTACTTCTTGGAGCGGGCACGCTCGGGTGCTATGTCGCCCGCACGCTCATGGTGCGCGCCCCTTTCTCCCTGTTGTCCATCCTGTTTTACCCTCATTCAGGGCTGGGGTGTCCGTACGATCACATTTGTCGACTCGGGCCGGGTCTCGTTCTCCAACCCCGTCCGCCAGCCCCTGTTCGAATTCGAAGACTGTCTCAACGGTGGTAAACACAAAGCAGCCTGTGCGGCCGACCGACTCAAGAAGATCTTTCCCGGCGTCGTACGTACACCACTCGTTGATGTCATCTACTGATGCGTGATCGTGACTACTCAGAACGCGACGGGCCATCAGTTGTCGGTACCCATGCCCGGACACCCGATACCCCCTGCGTCGGTCGCGCAGGTGCAGAAGGACGTCAAACAGCTCGAGGCGCTGTTCGATGCCCATGACGCTGTGTTCCTACTCATGGACTCTCGCGAGAGCCGATGGCTGCCGACTGTGTTGGGTGCAGCCAAAGGCAAGGTTCGTCCGACGTCTCGGCAGCAAATGCGAATGGGACACTGACGTGTATGCAGATCGTCCTGAACGCGGCGCTTGGGTTCGACACGTACCTCGTCATGCGGCACGGTGCACGTGCTTCCGCGCCTGCGCCGAATCCAAACTCGCAGCGATTGGGGTGCTATTACTGCAACGATATCGTCGCGCCCGCTGACGTGAGTCGCCCATATGTGTACAACGAATGGACTGTTCACGTTCCATATCTCAGTCCCTCACAGATCGGACGCTCGATCAGATGTGCACCGTCACACGACCTGGTCTTGCCTCTATCGCATCCTCGACTGCCGTTGAGCTGCTCGTCTCCCTCCTACAACACCCGGAAGGGTAAGTCCCCGCAATCCATCCATTTGTATTTAACATTTACCGGGACCAGTCTGCACGCCCCGCCACCGCCACCCCAAACTCAAACCACCGCTACTGATGCCAACACGACGAGCGTCCTTGGCCTCGTCCCACACCAGCTCCGCGGTTTCCTCGCCGACTTCCGCACACTTCTCATCACGGGGGCGGCCTACGACCGGTGCACTGGCTGCTCTGAGGCCGTTCTGCGCGCGTATGCAGACGGCGGGTTCGCGATACTCCTCCGCGCGTTCAACGAGACTGGGTATCTTGAGGCGCTCACTGGCCTCGATAAGCTGTATGACGAGGGGGATCGGGCGCTCGAGAGTGTCGAGTGGGATGATGAAGAGGAGGAGGTGTGAGTGTGGCGGTCGAGGATGTTTTATTGTTCAATGTATCCCAACTGGAATGTACTCGTGCCTTCCCTTGTCGAAGGCTCTCGCAATTATTTACTTTGCTTCACGATTTGGACCACCATTCGCCCTACTTGGTCGTCACGTCCATGGTGCAGGGGCATCGGCTTTTGGTAGCATCGTCATAGCAAACTTTCGGACTAATGGTATCATCATGATGCTTACAGAATCTCACAGACGCAACATCTCATGATAGTGATTAGTGGTGCCCAACGAAAGGCATGAGGCGTTCAAAAATGGACATGGGCGCAAATGACTCGAAGGTCACCGATGCAGAAAAGGTGCAACGTATGATCCAATTTACCAATAGGGACTGATCGCCGGAAGCACCGGTTTTTCCTGCAGTATATAAGCGTCTAAATCCCATCTCTTCGAACACCTCATACATCATGGGATAAACTCAGTGGTAGAAACCTACCATCAGGAACAGGCTTTCAGCGGCCATCCGCATCGCCAACTTTTCCCCCACATACGGAATGTGCTACGACATCAGTGAGCATTGACCCCTAATTTCGCTTGTCTTTGCTGAGGAGGCGTTCTTCCAGCTCACCCATATGACGAGGTCGATTGGCCCGATGCGGGACTGTAATCCAAGCCGGAAAGGGCTTCGAATTCGGCACTTGTGGAGAACATGCCTCTGGCACGGAGGGCAATTTTGATCTCGTGATAGATGAGAGCGGTGTAAAGATCGCGGAGATCTACTTTGACTGCCCCTGGGGCAACAACGAGGTCAACACGGTCGACAAAGTGCACCCGGATTATATTGTCGCTATCAGCGGGTTCAATCAGGACAACAACGGACCTCTGGGCACAGGCAAGATCACCGTCCTCTCGGAAGCGGTGCTTACATTGGTTCGTTTCATATCATCTTGTGTTGTTCTTGCTGATTTCCGTTAAGCCTCAGGCTTGAAGAGTGATGAAACAGGAATGAAAGGTTGACACGGTTCTCAGTATGATCATGGCTTGCCCTCTCCTTACTTGTACGATGACTTGCTTCGCCGGTTTCGTGTACGATATACTGAATGCGTGTAGTGCTAAATTGACATGGAATGAGCTATAACTTTGAGCGACTTGCCTGAGATCGTCCCATGAAGATGACCTTGCTTTGGCCTAAATTTTGAGCCAACAATATCGGACGCCGCTTTTTTGTTACAATGATGCAGCCATTGTTATGTATCTTGCATTCGGAAATGCTCAGCATCCGAATCTACTTCTCCGCGTGGGCATGTAGCTCGGGTTCTAGAACTTCTAGAGTCGTCGCCTCTTGTTTGCTTTGCAGATCAGTGGCATTTTCAAGCGAGTCCTACTGCAGCCTCAGGGACAAGAAATAGCTCCTCAAAATCATCATGAACAGGTTCTTTTCTGTGGACGACGCCCTCCGGATAACGTTTGACACGCCTACTAATAGGTGATGAGCCATTGGTAATAAAATTCGTGACAAAGACACAAAGGGACTCACCTGTCGTTCTCTGCGTCTCCAAGATGATCCCTGCGACGTGGACCCCCTTTCAATGCATTCCGTCCTTCCTAGGACCGTTCGTGCTGGGTTAAGGTTTACATCCAACAACTCAACCGTGTTTCTCGCCAACTCTCTCCAACGTACCGTATTCGTGACGGCCACATCGGGCCCATTAGGGACCTTCCGGCAGGTAATTCTATAGGTCTTCTTGGAATCGATCGAAAGGCACCTGAGTCACTATTCCTGTAACTGCTCGCAACATGAGAGCCATAAAGTTCTTACTGTTTCTCCTTGCGTAGGTCGCATCATCCCCAAGTAGTTGTCCAAGGTCTCGAGTGTCTCTCCAAGTCGGACCATTTACACTCTCAGGGAACGAACTGGAGGACAAGCCCTTTCCGGTGTACATTTAATCAACGGGGGACTTTGGATGAAAGTACGTGGTCCGTTCGCAAGGACAACCCAAGCCGCAGAACGCACGCCCGTTGTCGGGAGAAGTGGTGATTCATATGCCTTAGGTTCTGTTGAAACCCCAACGATTTAGCACCTGTACTTCTCGGACACATAGCAGGACCTACGTGGCTTCCTCTCCATGACCCGCACATCGCACGGTCACTCTGCAGCCGAGGACAATGCTGGCGCGGCGCACGCCCGAAACCGCAAATGGGGTGGGTGACCGTGTAGCCAGTGTCAAATGCAGTACATTGTAATTCGGTATTTGGGTACCCCATTTACTTTCTATAAACAAGAAATAAATATAGTTCTAATCAGAGCGTGGAACCGAATCATGGCTGCCCGACGAACCATCATCGATCATCAGCTACTCCAAGGTTGGCCACTTCAACCAGGTATCCAAGCCACGAATTGACGATTCTCATGATTTAGATAATAATCTTCTCGAGTCTGACTAGATGGCTGCTGCCTCGGACGCTACCTCCCCAGATACCATTGCCAATGGTAGCGCCGCTCCAACCCCCAATCAAATATCCACACTAGCAGAACGAACAAAGCTCACGTTGCTCAACATAATAAGAGACAATTTCAACACCCAATACGCGACGCAAGCACCTAGCCTCTCTGCCTTTCGTGACTCTGTCTCAGCACATGGTGGTACCGGGGTCGATACCACGTTATTAGCAGATTTCTTGGCCCATGTCCCGCTCTCGAATTACGACCCCTACCGACCATTCGTGGATAGATTCAACGTCAAGCCGTGCAAAATAGAAGAGGTTGAAAATCTCTTTGCCCCTGGCCTTCCGGCCTACTTCGCGTATAGTAGCGCGACGTCTGGAAAAGCCCCAAAGATGCTGCCGAAATATTATACAGCGTCACCGCGTTGCCCATTCTATGACCAGCTCAGCAAAACACCACTCGCTGCACTCGTCCATTGTGGAATTAAGGATGTGAAGGAAATAGAAGATGCAGCAGGTCACGTAGCGAAAAGGATCCCCGTTTGCATAGTAACGGGCGGATCAATGCGTGAATGCTTTCAGTGGAAAGTCGATGATGATGAGAGTCGGATGTCCCTCGCTTGTACATTTTGCGCTCCTTCTTCTACTATACGCACTCATGTCTCCTACCTTCCAGTACCGTACTATGCTGTGCCATGGGCAGCGACCATCATCACACATTTCCCTTCCTTCCTGAAGATCCACGGTCTCTTCTTCCTTACCCATAGGGATGTGGATCGCTTCTATGTACCACTCGCGCCGCATTTTGTCGATCTCATGCGTCACATTGACGAGCAGTGGGAAACTTTCGTATCCAGCATCAGGGACGGCATTCTACCCGATCTCGAAGGAATAGATCATGTTCGAGAGCATTTGCAGGCACACCTTCATGCCGATCCCGAGCGTGCAGCGGAGCTGCTTGAGATTGGTCCCCCGTTCTCCCGTGAAGGATGGTTCGTTCGCGCTTGGCCGAACGTGAACGAAATTGTGACAAGATGCGGTGGCCAGTTTTCCACCCTTCTTCCAAAGGTGTGTTGTTGACGTTCCGACCTTCATCATCTTACCTTGCACGATTTCTAGCTGAGGTTTATTTGCGGACCAAGTATCTCTATCAATTGTCTTGCGTACGGCGCAACAGAAACCCTGGTTGGCTCTACATACGACGTAACCAAACACGACGATTTTTTTCTTCAGAGTCCCGACTTTATCGAGTTCTTGGAGGTTTCTCGAGAAGAAACCCATGAGAATCTTTGTCAAGCCGTGAGTTTTCGTACTTCCACCTTGCGGCTGAATGTTCCACTAAACGATGTGCCGACGCAGTGGGAAATAGAAGTGGGAAAGCAGTACGAGCCAATCCTAACAACTAGAGCGGGTTTGTGGCGATACAGGCTCGGTGACATCGTCTGCATAACTGGGTTCCATCCCGAGATGGACGCCCCAACTTTCAAGTACGTTGGAAGGAAAGGGTGAGTTTATCACCATTCGTACCGCTATGGCCCTGATGATTAGCTTGGATTAGGATGAAGATTGACCTCCCGCATGCGCAGATCGCAGATTTTCAGTTACTAGCGGCTGTCAAGATTATTTCCTCGGACGATTCAATCGTTGTGCAAGAGTTTACGACGGCGGTGGATGATCGCATATTCCCGCCTACCGTGGGCTTCTTTGTCGAGTTAACAGGGCCTCTGGGTGCGTCGATGCGTTCGCGACCAACAAGACGCCACTTACTAGCCCAATTATATAACAGGACCGAACGCACATCTAGCGCCGCAACAATTGTTTGACGCTCTCGTTGCTGCGAATGTTGAGCATCAGCGAGCATTGCAGGACGGGCTGATTCGCCTACCCACAGTCCGCATCGTGAAGCCGGGGACGTTTGGAGAGTTTCGTTTCTGGAGGGCGAAAAGGTGGAATATCAGTTCTGGACAGGCCAAAATACCGCTGGTGCTAGACCCGGCTGCGCAAGAATGGATCTCGGGGTGGGTGGTCCAGGAGCTCTGATGTCTAATGGCTTCTTTGACCCCTGACATGAGGGTCGCATTTGGAGTGTAGTGGACTCCGAGTCTGTACGTTAGTCGTCGGTAAATGTGCTGCATATGCTTGTTTGACCGTAAGTATCCCAGTATTCCCATTCGGGGAGCTAAAGATGTTGTACCATCCGTCCGAGCCGCTCTTCTTACCCGGGTCTGATGAGGAAGCGAGGGACAACGTTATCGGGCAAGTCGACAATGGGAAAGAAGTCGGAAGCGCTAGATCTGGATAGGATGGCGATGAGCATGCGCGCAGCGCAACCATTGCAACACACCTTGCGCGTTCGTCCCTGACATTGTAGCCTCGTGCGGTACAGACCGTCCTGAGCAC
>JBBPRL010000326.1:0-16779 GCA_038093035.1 Boletus nancyae | reverse complement strand
CTTTCACTTGCGGGTCCAGCGATCTTCGCCGGTATTCCCGCCCCTTCTTGGGGGACTTGCACTTCGACCTCTACCACCCTCCCTTCTGGGGGGCTCCCATCCACCGCCGCCGCCACCGCCATGTTGTGGAGGGTTCAACCGCCTCTCGATTCTTTGTCCTGCGCGCAAAGACGATACGAGGTCCTTGGAAGCGAGTCGTAGATGCATAAAGTTGCAAAAGCCACCTCGGTTGCATTCACCGTTTTCGTTCTGCCGACAGCAGGCTTCCCTGAAATCTGTGACAGGGGAGAGCTCTGCATACAAAGGACGGCCTTAATGATGAGGGTGATGTCAGCAAGGAACAGACATGCGAATGACAAGATACATACCTGCGTACCAACGGTCATTGAGGTTATCGACGGCAGTTTGAGCCTCGGTTTCCCATTCATAACGCGCATATACATTGCCAATGAGATGATCACCAACGTTGTCGCACACCTGGACAAAGTCAGGGATGGACAATGGAAAGGCATGAAAGGACTTACATGGAGCTCGAGCAAGTGACCAAACTTTGCTAGTTCGCAATACAGGTCCTCATAGACTGCATCGAAGCCTTCTTGCAGCTCTTGTTCGGATACTTTACAGATGGGGTCGTGAGCGGGGTTGTGGTAAACATTGGGCAGCAAGATTGTCTGGGAGAACGGGGGTCGAATGTGCTTGCGTGAACACCTGTCTCCGTGTCTGCAAGCACCAATCTAGATGGATGTCAGTGGGAAGAAACGGCGTATACATGGGACAAACCTTGTAGTAGAAGGAGCAGTTTACACGGTCTTGCTCTGTTCCAAAGATGTTTGCCTAGTAAATGTTGAGAACGCGAACGAGAGCGATGAACGGAGCACGCACCAAATGAGACGCCATAGTTGAAGAAGTGTTGTCTCTAGAAATTTGCTAAGCCCGCCGGAGTTTGAACATGTTCGTGCTTACTAATACACTAAGTAATGCTCTCCTCGTCAATTCAGATCCGGTTATTGGTGCCGGCATATGCAGATGCCGATCACACATCGTACAATCCACGCGCCCGAGGGTTATCGGTTAACACCGGCCTACGGTGTCTGAAGTACCAGAGGCCTCATCCTCTGCGGAGAATCAAGGTGCGGCAGCAACCCTGCGTTTTCTCTGACAATAGTACGCGGTTTCCAGCAATCAAACCGAACGGACACTCCTCCGCTCTTGTGACCCACCGCTTATCGATTATCGCTTATCGATGTAGATGCCGCGGTATATCACAAACGCATGTTTCCAGATCAGGCTATAGCGTCAAAAAGTCAAAATTAGCTTTATCTACAATTCTTTCTAACCAACCAGGCTACTGGTGCGGACCGGTGGACAACTATTTCTCGCGCGATTCCCTTTGTAGCAAGCAACCGCGGCCTTGTGGACACACTTCACCAGTTCACAGGCTCAGGCAAGATCAAGATTATTCACGCATCATCATGGCTTCCTCGACGGTTTGCCAGTCAAAAGCATATTTTGTGCCGTGCATTTATACTATACAAAGAGCAATTCGTCTTTAAAATTCATAGTACCCTCGATGACCGAACGGAAGAGAAGAAGGAAAGCAATCCAACCGACTGGATAATACAATAGATACGACAAACGCGGCCTCCTTTAACTCCGCCGTGATGGTTCCCAGGTTATGAATGACTCGTCAGACGAAGCACAAGGGTCGGGTGCACATGACACGACGTTCCATGATCGAAATCCACCAAGTGATAGGGGAGAAACAGCGGGCACGCTGATAGGTGCGATACCACTGCTTGGGGAAAACGGTGTCGAAATCGGGCCGCTAGGTGCTGTGCTCGCTCTAGACCGCGGGTGCACCAATCCAAAGTCGTTGGGGGAAGTGGTCATATTACCAAGTACGGTCCTATAGGGCCGTTAGATCGATGAAGAAGAAAAAGAAGGGGCGTGATTTACGTTGCGAAAGTATCCAGGTCTACTACTCTCTGATTGAGCGGACAAATATTGTTGAAACGATGGTTTGCAGAGTGGTTGAGAATATCTGCAGCCTTGCGCAAACGAAGTGATAGCTCGAGGGCAACGTTGTAGCTTGCGACTTCGTTGAGGCAGCCGCAATGTCCATCCAAAAGTCGTCCGTGATTATACTTGGTCAAACTGGAGTCGACTTGTTGATCATAAGTGTGGAATATACGGTCGACCTGCCCCATATCTTCACCGCAGGCTGGTATGTCAGGGTATAACATCAGGAAGGATGCAAGATCAATGTCACTGTTGAATGGCTGGTCGCCCGCGACCGCAATTGGAATTTGGGGATACTCCTCCGTAGGAGTCACGAGACCAGTCGATGAGGCACTCGGGGGAGATTGTATGTCGAGAAAAGGGGGAAATGCCAAATTCGAGAGAGGTGCTGAACGCCCGACGGGAAAAGGTGAAAGGGAGGATGGAAGAAAGTCTGCCTGAGGAATCTCGTCAAGTAGAGACGATGTTTGCTTGACCAGTGTCTCTTTATTCAAATCTGCATTGGGACGCCCCGAAGGAGATTGGGACGGATCAGACTGATAGTGAGGTTCCGCAGCAGAATCTTCCGAAGTGGAGCGAGACCGAACGTGTGGATGGCACTTTTCAAATTCTTCACTTGGACTAGATCCGGATTTTGTCCACCGAGGGTGGGGTTTATTCTTCATCTGAGATTGATGAATAAGGTAAATCTATAAATTTTGGTGTTGAACCCACCTCACGGATGACACCCTCTAGCTCAGCGACTCTTTGACGGAGTCGCGAGCTCTCATCCTGAGCATCGCTTCGTTGACTAGGGTCGTCCACTTCATAGACACATAATCCAGTCTATAAAAGTATTGAAACCCTGCATGCTGCTGCGGATCATGCAGAATGGCGTACCAGACCTAACTGTGTACACCGGCCACATGGGCGCTTTCTATCACACTAAAAATGATTATTCAACATTGTAAAGACTATCTGTCGAAATAACATACCATCCGCTTGGAGGTATGGCAATTGAGGCATGACTGTGTAGTACGGTTGCGACGGCGTTTGCGATGATCACCTTCCGGAGCAAATTTAGGAGACGTAGCGTCCGGGGATTTTCGCTTTTTGCGAATAGTGCTCAGTTCGGTGGACATAGGAGCTGCAATTAATGGGGACGGCAATGGACACGGGTACGCCGAGGCGGGCAGATATTTGTAGGACTTGTGCCAGCGGTTGTCTTGGCATTCCTAGAGAAGGAATAGAATGAAGCGCACCTATCATAATCGCCGATTTAGACACGGGGGCAATGCGAGGAATTCAAACTCGAGGACGGTCAGGGAGAATAAGCCAAGGGAAAGATAGGACACGGGGGTAATCTTGCCATTCAATGAGAAAATTGAAACACAAACCCATAAGGACGTGGGAGGGCGAATCCTTCAGGCTTCGACTGCGGTGGCTTGGCAAGATGCTGGATACGCTTGTTTTGTGAACTGTGAACCGGCTACTAGGAGAAAGCTTCCGGCGCCCATGGTAAAGTGCCACGGACAAATGATGGCCCGTATAGCAGCCGCAGACTGGTCTGAGTCGCATCTATCTTCCTCGACGAGTCCGTGGAGTGTCAGTGTACTCACGTCGAGCCTGGGGCTTCCCAGTCAGGCGCATCCTTGGCAGCCTCCCATTTAGTAGCACAGGAATACTTAAACGGCTTGGCGGCTCACAGTGCTAACCCGATGAGCAAGGAGTTATGGACTCGCTGAGTAGCTGCAGGGTGACACCCTCATCATGCCTGGGTGGGCAGTGCCAGACTTGACACTCGCAAAGTGGAATGCCTTTATTTGGTTAGTCACTAGTGACTTACCGGCGAGCGCAATAATCAGTGCGGAATGAAGGCGACCAATTCATTCAGTTGTTTGCAGTGAGGCTTCAGTAGCAACCTGCGCGGCTCCGCACGCCGCACAACGGGCTAGAATTGCAAGTTTTGCGTGTGCCTTTCTGACTAACTTGTGATAGAAACTGCAAGGCTATTTCAGGAGCAGTGTCAGAAGATAGACGTACTCGGTTGGTATGAAAAATGTTGCCGTCGTCTGCGTGCGCAGTACGTACGCGGGTTGATACTATAGTGTGGTAGACCGTAGGACGTGTGCTACAAGTCGACGACTCATTAGTAAAGTGTTTGTTGGTGGTTCAATCTGTTGGAGCAGACGCTAGATCATAAATCCAGCGCAAATCTCACAAACGGGTTGAGTACGTCCCAGAAGTTCGACGGACTTGTCCGATCACCGTGTCGTCAACAGTGCATCAGATTTCCCCGAATGTGCGGTCGGGATCTAAGTTACCGTTCATGAGAAGAAACGGCCAAACCATTTATCTTATCTGAAGCTCAACATGAGGCCTTTTCTCGGTTCTTGGCTGGTCTTGGCCAGTCCGAGCGTAGGCCGCCAAGTTCTCGAATTGACGCGCAGAATCTCCTTACGACAAAAGAAATATCATTTACAGGTTCCATCCGTTGGCCTGCGGGTTTGGACTTGCCCAGCCTTGCTGAGTTGCCCACTGTGTGTTCGAGTTCGGGCTCGTGTTTCCTCCCAACTGGGCGCCCTGAGCAGGGCTCGTTCCCCACCCCGCAGTCCCTGTCGGTGTACCGCCCCACCCGCCAGTATTCGCGCCACTGCTCTGCCCTGGGCTTGTCCCAGTACCCCACGCGCCTGTATTCGCGCCACTATTCTGCCCTGGGCTTGTCCCACCTCCCCAACCGCCACCGCCACCCCATCCACCTGCTGGGCTGGCATATCCTGCGCCAGAGGCTGCCTGGCTTCCCCAGGTCGCAGGTTGAGTCCACCCAGCACCAGTTCCATTCACTGTTGTATCCATCTCCCCAGACACATTCATGTCCGAAGGTGTTTTAAGACCAAGGATCAAGTTTGCTAGCTTTGTCTGCAGCTCCGCGAGACCCTGTCGGATTTCACATCAAGAACATATTAGCCTAGTAATTACTGCTCACGTACCTTCATGATGACTTCCTGTGGGTCTAAGCTCCCGTCTGTCTCGACCTCAAAGTAGAATTTCCGCGGCTTCGCATTAAAATCAAACACTTCGTCATCCCTCGGTGGCTCCTCCTCCTTTCCATTTTCGCTCACAGGCCACTCGGCACGCTCATCGGCTTCGTACCAATAACTTGTATGCCTCAGCTTGTTGTAAGGGTCATATTCAAAAGCAATGGCAGAGCATGGTGACCATTTTGCGTGTTCTTTTGCTATACCCTGCCATCACACCATATAAGATGCTCATCCAACATCCAACATACTCACCTTCTTCGCCACACAACGCAAGCGTAGTTCTTGTCCTTTGCGTATCTTGCATATCAAAACTGGAGGTACCGATGGATCATCTGCAAAATAGGATAATGAGAAGGCCTATGGGCAGGGATTGAGCAACCAACTCTTTCCCACTGGGTGACCAAAAGTCTCTCCCCGTTTCGCTATCTCATCTCCGTCCGTTATCATCTCTAATGAGCCAGGGTTGGATTGAAAATCAACAACTTCAAGGTGATTACTCGTGATTTCCATGGTTCGATTGTCGTGGCACGCAACATCCAGTCTCAGCTCGATCGCACAATACTTGCACCCCTCCAAACAGGTACAATCCTGAAATCCGTCACAACCGTTAGTCTCTCAGCTCACGGAAAGACGTACCCTGGTATAGCGCATGGCCTCGTCGCAATTTGCGCTGTTCAGGGGAACCATGCCGAGCCTGTGTGCAATGAACTCGTCCGGTAGCACTGAGGTGTTGGAGTCAATCTCCACGATGTCAATAGCTAGCCCGGGTTTTAGTTTCATGCAAAGACTCTGTGGCACGTACGAACCGACTGTCGGTATGTCTGCTATGACCACTCTCCGAATTGAGTTTGCAAATCTAACATGGATGAACGCGAATAGTTATTTGACGCAGGACTTGCACGTACGCCAGGTCTACATTTTCCAGCACAAAGTTTACTCGATCCTTCTTCAAGTCGCGCATGCGCACGACCGGTTCCGTGTCTTCGAGTGACTGCATGACGGAGTACCAAAGAAGTGGTGAACAGATGACTAAGCTACAACTTGGCCTCTGCCTTGTCCTTATCACGAATGCGGACGACTGCCTTTCCCCACGTCTCTCTCCTCTCCAGCGCACCCAACCCATCCATTGCATTCGCTAGCGAATATACTGTGGAATAGGTAATCGGCTTGACTTTACCCGATGAGAACAACCTAGAAGTGGCACAGTCAATCACCGCGGACTCTTCAGTAGTAGATCGCGAACCTTAGCAGTTCTTTCCACACTACAGGGATCCTAGAGGGTTCTTTATCTAAAATAAATTATCCGACATTGAATTCCCTGGATCAAAATTTCGTCACGCACGTGCATACAAGCCCCAGTGGACTCCCACAATGCTGATGTTTTTGAGCAACACCAGGTTCAAGGGCAACTAGCAGTTGTGGTGAGCACAGGATTAACATTTGCACGAAGATGTTGGCACTTTTTCTATGCCACCAGCGGCAAAACCGATCACCAATGCTCTGCCTTTGAATGCTATGCATTTCAACGAGTCTAGCTATCCCTGTCAGACGGTGGTCACAAGAGAGATTGCAAGTATACTTGCCTTGTATCCGGCCCACGGGGTCAAAGACAACGTCGACGCCTCTGCCCTCTGTAATCTCCATCACTTGCTTCTGCCAGTCGGAGCTCGTGTAGTTAACGACATAGTCTGCGCCTCCAAGCCGCTTGCAAATGTCGAGTTTAGCTTGTGAGCTGGCTGCAGCGATTACTTTGGCCCCCAGAGCTAGGCTTTGTGAGCGCTTGAAAGGGTTGAGTTATCAAACGGCGGCACCTTTAGCCAGTTGCACAGCAGCACTCCCGACCCCTCCAGCTGCAGCATTTACAAGGATTGTCTCGCCTAATTTCAGTGTGAATCAGCTGTTGCTTTCCTAAACGTGTATGGTGCCTAACCTGGCTTTAATTCTGCCCGACTTACAAGGGCCTCATAGCTTGTCGGCCAAGTAATGAAAAGGCCTACGGCATCGTCCTAAGAAGGGTTAAGCTGTGATAAATGACGTGACACACCTGCCCCTTGGTCAAAGGTGAGGTTGTCCGAGAGTGGCAGGATCTCTTGCCACTTGACAGCTATGCGCTCCGCGAATGCACCTTGTGCACTGCCAGATACCCTATCTCCAGGTTTAAAGGGGCAATTCTTTGGAATCGGCGAGTCTTTGGCAATCTTGCCGGAGAACTCTGCACCGAGCGTGAACGGAAAGGGTGGTTTCACTTGATATTTACCCTGCGCTTGTAAAATCTGTCGAGGTTGTGCTAAGTCTTAGTACCCATATTGCGACTTGGAGATGGGCCTACATCAAAAAAGTTGAGGCCAGCAGCATGCACGTCTACGAGGACCTCCTCTGGTCCGGGTACCGGCTCTGGTGCATCTTGCACGAGGGCAAGTTTTGAGGGATGCTTCCATTCTTTGACTACGTAGGCCCTCATAGCGGAAAGACTAGGCAAGTTGAGAACATCCCGACCCTTTACCAGTGCAAGCCTGGATCTCCAATGGGCCGGCTCCAGGTACCCGTACCTCGCCGAACTAAAGTTGAATCCCCGCTCGGAATGACCCCTGCCGTCTCATACCCAGAAGCTCCGCCAAGACTCCGCTTCATTCTTGTCTTGCACTATTTCACACGCAGACGGCAAGTTTAAAACTCAGACAGACCATGGAATGCTTGGCTACGTGAAATGTATGTAAATACAAATATGATGCTTCTAACTACATGACTGGGACAAGAATAATGCTCATGCTCATGCAAAACCAAAGCCCTCGCCGCCTTCGTTGATTGCTAGTAATAGTTGCTGTCGCAGCATTTCATAGGAAGAATATTGCGGCAAATCAATCTGGTTGAAACCTATCATCATGCCATCAGTAACCGATCATCCAGGTCAATAAAAAACACTCACAAGTATGGGCTTGAGGAAGCCGATCAGGATCACCATAGGCACGATGAATCGAGAATCTCTGAACACCCTGCACTCCTTGCAGGTCGACGAAACCATTAAGAGGCACACGGGAGGTGCCTGTCGCAAAGCTCAACACCTTCGCCCTCTCTTCACGATTGAATGACTTGAGCGCCCTCCACCACCAAACAATCACAGGGTCCGAACCCGTGTACCCATTGTATTCTGTCGCGGATCTCCACTCGTCGACATCAATATCGGGGGTCCCTGAAATGAGTAACTCGAGTTCTTGTTCGTTGAACTACAAGAAAAATAAGTATATCTATAATATGTGTGAAAAGCGCGTCGACGTACGATACTGATGAGCTCCTTCGGAATGATCTCGTGGAAGCCATCAACAAGATTCTCGATCTGCTCACTGATGGAAGAGTACAGGCGGAAATTGGCCGAAAGTTGTACAAACTCCCGCTTATTTTCCTGTGTCACAGGAATCGTTTCACCTCCCTGTTTGAGCGGGAAAATGCGGTTCCTTCCAAACTGTGAAAGTCGAAAATTGAATACAAAATTCCGCGATTGAAAGATGGTGACAAACCTCGTCAGCTTCGACACTAAAAGTCAACTCCAGCGGAGTGGGATCATTCTCAAGAATCCAGCAAAGTGAGTTGTAGTACTCCGGATCAACCCACTCAACGTCTCGATAATCGACTGGTTTGACAAGGAGCTGGCGATACAGACTCTTTGCGAAGTAAGCATCCAGGAGCCGTCCGTCATAGATGGCTTTTCCGATGACCCGACCGACGAATTTGAAGAACGATAGATGTTCCGGATTGACCCAGGAATTTTTGTTTGGTTGATACGTCAGTCTGTCGGCCGCACATGGCTGGAAGAGAGCATTGTTGGGATCAAACATCTGGCGTGCAAGGATCTGGAACCATTCCCTCGTGACACCGCCAGCATCCACGCCTTCTTCATCGTAAAATCGGACGCTAAGTTTGCCGTACTTGATTTGATCGCCAGTCTTGCGTTGGAGGTATTGGAAACTGTCCTCAAACACACGTGCACGGCGGACATTGAGTTGTAGTGTGCCGTAGTGTTCACGGGAAGCAGGGCGACGGTGAAGCTGTTGTGAGAAGTAATTCCGCTTGTTGTCGAAGTCCAAGACACGTGGATTGTGGACCAAAAGCGAAAAAGATCCACTCATTAGCGAGGGATTGTTGCGTACCATCACGTTGAGGATCTTTCTGTGAGCATCGGTGAATGTGACAAAGAGATCTTCCATCGATTCCTTGGCGGTCGTGGGCGACCTTGGCGATGCAGAGGCCCTCATCGACCTCGCCACGCTCCCGGTAGTCGACTTCGGGCCCACGTACTTGCACACTACCATCAACGCCTCGATCAAAGGTAGCAAGACAGTGGCAACATGCTCCGTGTCAGGTTGAGCCTCAATGGTGGCGAGACAGTCCCCGAGCCGCCGCCATAGTGGCGTGAAGCGGAAAGATCCGTATATGTTCTGCACTTTCTCGGCATCCTGACTTTTGCGAGCTTCGTCCGTCACGGGTCCCACTGATCGAGGTGTGTACATATAGTCCAACGTCTTCAGAATACGTAGGAGTTTTGTTTGGTCGGACGAGGGTGAGGAGAATTTGGACGCTACAGAAGAAGCCAGAATATCTTGCGTGGGGTTTTGCAAGGATGCCCAGAGGTGGGTGAGGTCGGCGAGAACATTCTGCCCACAATCCTGTGCCTTGGTTTTCAACTCCTGTGCAATCACATCGCGAGCGTCGGGAATGTGCGACAAATTTTGAATGAGGGTCAATGATTGTTGGAACGTGCGCGCAGAGCATTCGCCAATTGTTAGGATGTTGACAATTAGACGTAGCACTGAGTGTGGTATCTGAGGTGGACTGGCCAATAATATCCGTTCGTCGGATTGTTCGCCTGCCACATTCTCGTTCTTGCTCTGGTCTTCTGATCCCGCCGTGGCACTGGGTTCTTGAGGCGGTGCATCTGCGACAACAGGCTGCGGTGGTGCAGATGGTAGGCTAGAAGCTGGCTCATTCGAGCTCGCTGGCGCTGGGGTTGGACTAGAGTCATTTTCCGACTTTAAGCTACCCAACGGCTTGGTGACCGTGGAGAGCAGCGAGACAACCGAATCCATGATAGATGGCGTTTTGAGCAGCGATTGTCTGTCAAGGAGACCAAGCAGAAGGACGATGGGATAGTGGGTCTGAGGTGCTTGCTTCTCCTTTCCTTTGCCCCTTTTAGCGTTCATTTTCTTGAGCCCTGCAGGTAATTCGTGTTCGGTCAAGAAGAAAAGGGATGACAGCTCGTTTGCGCTGACTATGAAAGCCAGTGCTTCAAGACAACGCTGAGCAACTAAGTCTGGGACAGATTCGTTCTGCAGATTGGCGAGAGTAGCGGAGTTGTTGTAGTCAGGTGCCTTTTGTTTACCATGAGCCTTGGAAGTTTGTTGAGTCGGTGTCTTGGGAGTGCGGGTAGACATCTGGGAAAAGCTCTTGTCGACGGCAGTGAGGTCACCTGGCCCGCTCTGCAGTATGCAAATAAGAAGATTGAAGAGTTCCGTCCTGGTTTTCCCATTCTCACAAATATTGACTAGCACTTTGAAAAGGAGGTTCTTCTTCAAGACCTGTGGGAAGAACAGAAGGCGGACGAGAGTGGCCACCCCGGTTTTATCAAGAAGCTGGATGGCGTCCCTTGGTACAGGAGCCTTACGAGGTGGGATGGTGCGCGAAATTGCCCTATGACCCCCGCGCGTTGCGAACGTGAATCTGCGTGGGTGCTGAGCCTCGTCCTGGTATGCGCCTGCTTCGGCGACCATGTAGGATGGTAGAGTTTGAAGAAGACCTTCATCAGAGTCCAAGAGAACGACTTGTCGGAGGTGTGGATCGAGACTCGCTATGAAGCTAGCTGGATCAATGTCGGCTGCAACTCCGGGTGAAGCGTTATCATTCGCTGCCTCTGGGCGGGCCTGTCTTGTTTGTTCCAATCTTTCTTGTTGAATGAGTTCAGCGCGAATTTCAGGGGGGAGAGCATCAAGGAATTCAAGGCTGATCTGAGAGTCGGAAGGTCGCTCGACTCTGGCAGCGCGTTGGTCACGAACGTGCTGGTTGATGACTTCTTCTCGTATATCGTCGGGCAATGCCTCTAAGAATGTCGGGTCGATACCCATGTCCGTGATATCGACCTCGCTGCCATGAATCATGACGGTTAATCTTTCTTGGGCCTGAGAGGGTCCCGCCACCTCCGCCTGCGAAGTCGTAGCAACTTGTTCGGATGGAGATACATCACCCATCTCAGCGTCACTGGTGGATGAGTCTGTCACAGGAGTTTGCTCTTGAACCGTGCTAGAAGGTGGTTCTGGTAGGGTCGCAGTTGTATCATCCTTTGGTTGCGCATCTGTGGCTTCGGAGGTCTCAGCTTCATCAGCTGCGGATCGCTCGGCTTCCTCCGCTGCCTTCGCCAGTGCTTGCCGCCTTTGTTCTTCCTCCTTCGCCTTTGCTGCAATTGCAGCCGGCAACAACGCGAGTCCAATATGGTTTCCCAGACGGCTGGCTCGTTCAGATACATGCTTGCCGTTAACAGTTTTGGCCTCCTCGGTCCACCTTTGTACCGTGAAAAGAGGATCGAGACCACGGGAGTCGGGATGGTTTTCACTTTGTCGAGGAACGCGTTCCACTCTGGAGCCAGGAGGTGCACCCCCAAACCGCTGTAAATGGATCATGCCCTGTTCTAGGCCAGCTAGCGCGGCTGGAGCGACGTCGACACGAATTGTCTCGCGAGTACCACCAGCACGATTGACGATTTGCTGGAAAACGTGTACAGCGTCTCCCCCTATGATATCTTCAATTGATTGTATGAGTTCGGTTTGAAGGTTGGCGCCGTTTCCTCGTTGCTGACGTCGGGAACCACGTGCGAGACCTGCTGATGCACGATTACCGCCATTTGACGCATCCAGAAGAAGAGGATGAACTGTCGCTTCGCTTGGTGCGGATGGTACGTTTCGAGTCCGGCCAAAGACTTGAACGTCATCGGTGCCTGCACGAAATCACGTAAATATCTCATCCGGGCTCACGCAGTTGATGGTCGCTTACCACCTCGTCGGCGGGATATGAATGGATTTACGTCCCTTCCCTGGACTTCGACTCCGTCAACATCGAAAGGCTCCGAGTAAGTGAAAACATCGTCGTTGACCATGGGGGCAACATCCCGAACATCAACAACTCCCACGTCCCCTCGGAATCTAACCAACTGTCAGACCCACATCATATGATTCGCAAGCAGAAGTCATACTCGTCCTCGTCAGACATGTCCGGCTCGTCGTCTTGCTCAGCGTGAATCACATTGACGTGCTCTTTATCATGGATCAATATCACGCAGGAAAGGAAAAAGTAAGTTGAACTCACCTCCCCCCTCGTCCTCGTCACCTTCGTCGCCATTATCATCTTCTACATCGACTTCATCACCCACATCCTTCATAGTATTCCCAAGTCAAGATGGCATCCAGTGAATATAATGTGACGAGACAAACCTGCCATATCATGTCTTCGTCGAGAACTTGGTCGGGCCCAGTGACTGCAGCAACACCATCATCTCCATCTTCGTCATTCTCGATCAAATCTGCCTCCTCGTAATCTTCGTCTTCGTCTCGCCACCCGTCACCATGAGACTCATCTTCATCTTCATCTTCTCCATCCTCTTCCTCCGCGTCAATTTCCTCAGAGTTGGAAGTTGCTTCGCTGTCAGTTTCTTCCCCATACTCCATCTCAACGTCCTCCTCCTCATCTTCGTCCCCCTCGTCCATCTCGTCATCCTGCGTATAATTGACATCTTCCATCTCCTGTTTCAAATCGTCAATATTCAAGTAATATCTGCAGCTAATGTACTTACACCTCCAAACCTAAATCGAAAACATCAGGTGAGAAAATCCATACACGGAGTTCACAAACACTTACATTCCAAGAGCTGAATGGAGGTATAAATCAGGAGTCTCCTCGCGTTCTGCATCTTCGACGTTGATATCTCCTTCTTCTTCCTCTGATATTGATCCGACGCTCTGAGACTTTCCCTCTGCGCCGTCCTTGGACTTTTCTGACGGTCGGCTCATCTTGATTGCAATGCGAGTCCTAGAGACATCCTCAGTGTCCTTCCATCGATATAAATACCCATAGACTTACAAATTCTCCAGTGGGCGGAGGACAGATGCGACCAAGTTACGGATGTTTGGGAAATTTAGGTCGACTTCACCAAGAGCATTAGTCAACGTCGCGACAAAATTCTTCTCCAGCATGATCTTCGCAACGTGTGTCGTACTTTCTTCCAGTGGCTTTCTAGATGTATTGGCGCTGAAACGCACAGTCAACAGACGATGGCACAAGTCTGTTAATGCGAGGAGGCGACCATATCTGGCATCCAAATTTTCAGAGAGAGGAGTGTCCTTGACGGCTTTGCTGATGGCATCCAGGGTGAACTTGCGGATCAAAACCAGATCTGCAGGGACCTCCTTTGTCTCGGCGCCTGGCGAACAGTCCACGCAGAGCGCAACAAGGACTGACATAGCCCACGTGCACAGGTGCAACCTGGCTTTGGCTTCAGGCTGAGCGGTGATCGACCCATACGTGACAAGCTCAGAAAGGAAGAAATGAAGAACTGCTGTCCTGTATTTCCCGTCCTTTGAAGGCGTCTGTTGGCGTGGCTTCTTGGGATTATATGACAAAAACGCAAGCTTGGACGAGTCGTAAGAGAACAAAAGTTCCGAAAGGCATTGCATGAGGAAGCAACAGTGAGCGTAACGGTCTTGCTCAGGGTCGGGCTGCGTCTGGGCACTTGTCTGCTCGGCAGGTACCGCCGAAGCGGCTTGCTTGTTAGACTGAGGCACTGTATCTGAGGAACCATCTGAGGGTTTGTAGGTCTTCATCAGCTCGCTTATGAGAAAGTGAACCACAGATTCCAACGCTTCGTTGGAGGGCGCGCGAGGAACGTCCGTCGGCGAATCGACCTGCATATCCGTTTGCTTGAGACTTTCTTGATCGGATGGCGTAGTGTCCTCTGCAACGTCGGGCTTTAGACTGATGTGTTGGATAGCAGAGTAGGGTTGCTGCAGCTGACAGATCGATTGAACGACCTCGATGAAAGATTCTGGGTTGCGCAACGCTACTGCACTACAGTTGCGAACGAAGCCGGAGACATCAACAACTCTCGTGCGAGTTTGAGAAAGGAAGCGCTTGACTTCCTGGCGCATAGTACCTTGCAAAGCGTGTATGTCCTCCGCGACATGTCGGAGAATGATGGCGATATAGGAATAACTGCCAGCCCCTCCGTGAACTTTCAAGTGCTTGAAGATGAGGGAGATTCCGTCTCGTTTGACAAGCTTGGATGCAATGTTGTGATCGCGGGAAAGGACAACTAGAAGGCGTAATGTCGCCAAGAACTCGTCACGAGGCAAGTTTGGGAGTCCGAGTAAGCGGATGCAAAAATCAAAGACAATTGACCGCTCGTCAGGGTACGGAGGGCCAAGCTTAAGGTTTTGTGGAACGATGGGATCTCCTTCCTTCGGCAGAGTAACGGAGACGGGTTGGTCACCGATGTTAAGTAGAGCCTCCGTGACAAGGAGATGCGAGGCGAGCCATTTCGGTGTGTTGTGGTCTGGTTCCAACGTAGACGAGTTTGAAAGAAGCAACGCAAGAAGGCAATCCATGAGATTGCGACCAATACTTGGTTCAAGAGTCGGGCACTCTGATAACACGAGCGCCAATAGTCTGCATCTCGTTGCCAGGGGTTCTTCTTGAACATCCAATGCACCAGGCGAGTACTCCTTAATGTCATCGATCAAGGAGCGAATGGACAAATCCTGGAGATCTGGAGAAGGGCGCAGGAATGCTTTGTGAACCTCAAATATTAACGATGGATGCTCGTCAACCAGCAACAATGCTTGTCGGGTCAATCCTGCTTTCAACGGCTCACGGGTTGTGTTCAATTCCTGGCGCAACTCCTCCAAACTCTTTCCCTGTTCTGAGGAAGCGGGCGCGGGCGGGACATCAGGTGGAGCAGATGATGCGACTTCTTCAGATTCCATTTCCTCATCGCGACTCGTAGACTCATCCGCATCCTCCCCAGTGGGTTCGGTGGATTGATCGCGACCTCCCTCGACTTCATTCTGTTGTGTGTCGGACTCTGGTTCAGGGTCTGGGGGAAGGGGAAAGGGATTTGAGAGAAGCAAATCAGTGGCTGCGGTGACATTGTTGTGAGTGCGTGCTAAAGCACGCTCGGCAGCAGAGCGAGGGAAGCCCATATCCGTTAACTGACGAATACGGTTCTCGTCGGGTCCAGTGTTGCGCATGTGCAAACCAGCTGGAATTCCAAAGGCAGAGCCTGAGCCAGTGATACCCTCTGAAACAGGTTCGCCCTTGAGCTCCTCGTTTTCCGCAGCAGTAAGTTCAAGGACAAGTTGGATCACAGATTTGACCAGGGTTAGCGGCGCAGAACGAAGCCACGAAGATTCCCATATTCTTTGAAGAACTGGAACACTCGCAAGGCGAAGTCGGACGAGGAAATGGTGGGGTTCGAAGTAATCACCATCGGTGTCCTTTTTATCGCGGGTCATGACCAAGACGGTTTGACCAGATTCAAAGAGAGCTTTGGAGGAAATAAGGGGATAAAGGAGGTGAAGAGCAACTTTTAGTCCCCCTTGTGCGTGCACTAGCTCCTGCACCATCAGTTCTGAACGGTCCTCCAGCCTCACGTTCGTCACGCTTTCGATGGAGTCCAGGAAAACGGAACATATGTCGAGTATCATCGCCAGGCCCCCAGCGCGCTGAAACGAAACAAGCAGGACTGTGTGCAGTGTATTTTGCATTGTGCGTTCTAATAAATTTATTAGACCCAATCTCGCAAACAATCCATCGAGGTCGCCCACCGTCTACCAACAACATAGTCATCAAGCCAAGCATGACACTGAAGTAGTCAAGGCGATGAAGTTTGTTGCCTGCAATTATCGGTCAATGTACATCTTAGACTATTACCGCGCAGACATCTCACCAATGATCTCCTCCTTCAGGTGGCTAATCATAATACTTGCAATTACATCGGATGCAGTCAAGATCTGCTTCTTCTGAGTAGAATCTGGGTTCCTTCTAGCATAGAACAGCTTGACGATCGCTATCGAAGATGAGGTGAGAAGATACAAAGCGATTCTCAGGTGATAGACGAACATTGGAAAAATGGCCCAAGTGCGCTTGGAAGGCCATGAGTGAGGTGTTTCAACGCTTTTGCATTCTTGTCTATGGGGGTTTCCTTCTTCAAGGGTAACACGGACGTTGGCGTGGACCTGACACCAAAGGATTCCGTCGCAACACCATTGGCAACGACACCCAGACCCGTTTGCTCAGGCAATGCAATGGAAAGGTGACTAGGTGATCTCTCAAGGGGTGACGCATGTCCGCTGATGCCAAGCTCGATTCCCTTGGAAGCGATATGGGTCTTGAAAAGGATATTCTCCCAGATGGAAGCACGATGCAGAGCTCCCATGTCCAGTACCACCTTGGGTGGATCCGACATCAGAGTCTGCAACAGGCCCACCGCAGACCGCCCATGGGCATAGCCAGTCGTGGAAAAAACGTCTGCCATCAAAGTAACACGAATGTGCAGCGTGACGAGGCTTCGGAAATGCTGATTGACTTTGTCAAGTTGATCGTCTGTCACCTCCAACATTTGGGCGAGCTTCGACTCCGGCGAGAGCTCTTTCCAGAATTCCTCCGTCTCCGCAAGCGATGTCCCGACGAGTTTCGACAGGTAAAAGAG
>JBBPRL010000325.1:0-16814 GCA_038093035.1 Boletus nancyae | reverse complement strand
TGAAGCAGTCTCAGGCGGAGAGAGTAACAAGTATGGTACATTTGCGGCACATGCACAGCCCAAGTCCAATGCTGTCCCCACGGTAAGTGAATCCTTCTCACTTTGCGCCACCGCTTATCCATATCTCGCTTGGTCAAGTCCGAGTCATCGTTGGCTATCTTGTGGCGGCTGAGTCCTTACGTCCTTCCTGCCAAGGGTCTCATCGTGAGTTGACATGGCGTTCTATCTGTCCAAATCTAACTGACCATCTCGTCAGTCACTTATCACATTCCTGCACGTTTTGACCCGAGTGATCACACCCCTTCTCCCGCTTTCCCTTAGTGTGGCTGTCAACGCATTCCTCTCCACGCCATCCACCCCAATCCCGTCGCCCTTTGGTTCTTCGCCCTACCCATACGTTTTCGCTTTCGCGTTGCTGTACTTGCTCGTTTCTGACGGTGGTATTCCGATCATCACCAAGGGTCTTGTTTCTCGCCTTGGTGCTCATGCTGACGATGCATTCTCGTCCCACTATGTTGACCACGTCCTTGGCCTCGCTCTTGGCTCTAGCAAAGCTGAGGTTCCTGAGGACGCTACGACAAGCGGAGCAATATCAAAGGCTCTACATGCTGTTTCGGTTCTGGCGGCCGCGATTGGCGATGATTTGATTGGTGTAGTCGTGCTTGGCGTACTCTTTGGTTGGGAGTTTGGTCTCGCTGTCTTGGCTGCCTTGCTCGTATATGGTATGTTTACGTTGTCATTTTTTCTGTTTGGCTATGATCTCATAGCGTTCTACAGGATACGTCGTTTGTCTAACTTTTCGCCCTTCCATCCTTTCAAATTGCCCTGCAAAGCCTTGTGCTTTTGCATTTGTGCAAGCCCTCCTTGCATCTGCTGCACTCTTACTGGGTAGTTTGTACATCGCGAAAGGTGTCACGGAAGGCGTTTGGAGTGCGGGTGCTTGGGTTGCCTGGGTTTGGTATTGGGGTATTCTCGTCCTTCCTCTGACTCAGACCCCTTCATTGCGGGTCGCCACGGGCGATGCCAAATCTATCTTCAAGGTGCTCGACAATCCCGTAGGAGTTGTTGATGGCAAAGGTTCTATCGATGGAACTGCAGGTCTCGAAGTCAAATTTGGTATGCAAGACTGGTTTCGTGGGGTTCACTCGCACTAATCCGTTAACCTTAGACAATGTGTTCCTCACGTACCCATACACCGACACGCAGGACCCGGTTCCTGCACTTTCAGGTGTCTCGTTTGTTCTCCCAGTTGCTTCTGTTACTGCTATTGTCACTGCGCCCGGCTCTACAAGATCGGGTATCTTGAAGGCACTCTACCGCCTTTATGATGTTGACTCGGGTTCCATCTATCTCAATGGTTGTTCTATCCATTCCCTTTCTCTCGCTTCGCTTCGTTCTGTTATCGCCGTTGTCCCTGACATCTCGCCCGAGGGTCGCGCAAAGGCTCTTTCACGCGCTTTGGAGAAGGATGCCAAAGTTGTCCTCGTCGAAGGTGCTTTGGAACGTTCATCCATTGGAGCCAGGACTGTAATTTGGGAAGCAAGCGGTCTCGAAGGTGTTGAGAACGTGGATCAGTGGGTTGATAACAGCGCTATCTTCGAGCAATAGCTTACCAACCTTGACAGAGTTCTGGTACTCAAGGATGGTAAACTTGTTGAAGTTGGTCCTTTCAAAGAACTTGTGCAGGCAGATGGTTTCTTCGCATCGTTGTGGGCCGACCATATTGGCTCTGGTGCACCAGTTCCCGGATCTTCTTCTGCAACAGTGTCAGGTGTCGCAGAGGGATATGACACTTCAACTATTGCTCAGCATGTCGATGGTCAGGTTGACGAGGCTCCTGCAGAAGCGTTCGCTTCTGAGTCGCCGCGTGCTATAAGTGCCTCTGTTCGTACTCCCTCAGTCCGTGCCCCAACCGCCTCGGTTCGTGCGCCATCAATCAAGCCCACTGCCAGCACCCAAGCAGAGAGCGTTGCTCCATCTGTACCAACCAAAGACTTTCCACCTCCCACCTCTGAGGAACCAGAGCCAGTCGCATTCCCTGCTTCGTCAGGTGCTGCTGCAGCAGGTTCCTCGGTCCCAGCGCCTATAGCGTTCCCCAAGACTGACGACTCACGTTCCATTGACAGTGGTTCGCAGGCTCATTTCCGCATCCCTACGTCCATTACGTTTGATACGACAGCTACACCCCCACGAGTGTCCACGCCGGATCCTACTGGAGCTACTTCATCCCCCGATGCCGAAGGCAAGAGAAAACGGACCGCATCGCAGAATTTCCAACGGTTGGCTAGGAGGATTTCTCTTTCGACCCCTAAGAAGCCCACCATCCCATCGATCCCTGGTCTCGCTGGTGGTATTGCTGGTATTGCTGGGGTGTTGAGGCGGGACACAAGCGTCAAGTTGGATAAAGGCAATGGCGAGAACGGTGGGAGACAAAGCACTGATGCTACCGGTGGTAGTTCAAGCCCGCCTGAATCCGCCCGGAATTCGGGAGAGATAAGCGCAGAACGGACCGAGAAGGACAAGGAACGCGAGGAGAAGAAGCGCAAGAGAAAGAGTTTCATGGAGGTAGTTGGTGCGATACGGGGGGACAGCAGTGCAGTCGGGACGCCATCGACAACGGACACCGAACCACAAGGTCCAACCACCAGTGAGCCTTGAAAAAGGCGAAGCTGAAGCGACGAATTTTTTCGTGATCTTTACTGCGCATTCTTTTTCTTCATTCATCTCTGTACGTGTTTTGATACTGAATCCCTCTGTCTCTTTTTCTGCTCAGCTCCGATTGATTTTTTCTTTTTCTTACATCTATCGTGGATCTCCATTCTGTTATTCATGCATCTCCAACGATTAGTTCCCTCATGATCGAGAAGTCTGTCTGTCAGCGAGTTTCGAATAGTTGTTTTATAGCCTAAACACGGTACACGGTGTAGTTAGTTTACGACCACTCCACGCCTTGATTATGACCCAATCTCTAACGTCGTCGTACTTTGAGTGGGAATGAGGGAGCATTGAAACACTGACCAAAACAGGCAAACTGTGGTGTTTTTGCGAACCAAGATCGACCACTGGCACGCCCTCGAAATCCAGTCTTGGTGAATGGTATTAGCGACCGTCTGGGCTCCCTCCTTCCTGTTCTCCGCTTTCGCTGCGTTCCATGAGGCCAAGTGCAATTAGGCCCGCAAAAGGCAACGAGAGTCTAGATCTGGCGACCAATTTAGAGTTCAGACCGGAGTTTGAACTTGGGGGGAACGAATTATAAAGAGGGGCAACTTCGAACCCTCATTTGAATCTATCCTCTCTCGCACGTCCACTTCTGTGTTTCCGAGTCTTGGTTACGTTCCGTCTCTTGTACGACCATTTCAAGCCAAATCTAGTGTATTATCAGTGGTCCTCCCATCATGTCCGCCAAAATCTATGTTGGGTCAGTCTACCTTCGCACTAAGCACTCATAACTTGGAGCTTCTCCTGTCTTTGGCGGAGGGAAGCGAAACTGATTCCTTGGCTTTTGTCCCCGCTCTCGTGTCTGTAGAAATTTGAGTTGGAATACAACCGATGACGCTTTACGACAAGTCAGTATTGGACTATAGCAGGGATCGCCCTTTGCTATGTTGTTTCTTGTCTCTGAATGAATAGTCTCTTACGTTTGCTTGTCTTGCATGGCTCCGTCGCTGCTTGCCACACTTAGGCTTTTTCACACTACGGACAAGTAATTGATGTGCGCGTCGTTTCCTATCTTGGTGGCAGTACGCTTATGTCGTGGGTGGCGCATCTAGAGTATCGTCATGCGAGATCGTGATACCGGTCGTTCCCGTGGTTTTGGATTTGTTACCTATGGCTCATCAGATGAAGCCAACGCTGCTATAAATGCGCTGAACGACCAAGACCTCGATGGCAGGAGGGTTAAAGTAAACCTGGCTAACGCCCGTGGAGGCACCAGCGGTGGAGGTGGGACAGGCTTTGGTGGTCCGCCCGCCGGCGGTTATGGCGGAGGTTATAGTGGTTAGTGTTTCACCCGGGTCAACGTCTTTTGGTGGGCTTATACTGGACTCAGGTGGTGGTGGCTACCCTGCCGCTCAGGGTTATGGAGGAGGATACGGAAGCTTCCCACCACAAGGTTTGTCCGCTTGTTCGCTTGCGAGAGTTTTTTGGATCCTGATGCTTCGCCAGGCGGCAGTTATGGTAGCTATGGTGGTGCTCAACAAGGGTATCAGGGAGGTGGATATCCGGCGTATCAGCAACAGCCTGGAGGCGGTTATGGTTACTGAGTCTGGTGTGTAAAACCTTAAAATCCAGTTCCTCGTCTCCTGATTTGAACCTTGTAGTCGCGACAGTCAATCCTTTAATCCTTTCCCCTTCTCCTCGCTCCTTCTTTCCCCATTGATTGGCCTCGACAACGTTTTATGCCCATGTTGTTTGTAATTGTAACATGATATACGCGCATGCAATCACACCTTTTGTTCTTTCCTTGGCGTTTACTTTTACTTTCTTCCTCTTGTTCACGTTGTACTTTTTCGTCTCGTCGGTTTCCTACGTACTGAATGAGAGATCCATATTTCTCGGCCGAACCTTACGTCGTACTTGAAATTACGTAACAGGCTGATCAGCAGAAAAAGTATCGGACGCGAAACAATCGTATAATACTATCCCTTACCCCCAGTTCAGATTGCTGGTCCATTCACTGGAAGAATGATTCCTGCAAGGTTGTCTGGAATCAGCCGAGAGTATCCTGCGCGGATGAGAGGATCCGTCGGCAACTCGTGTTGAATGATAGCATGTTGTGCACGAGATACAGAACCGCAGACATCAACGTATCAACCATTGCCAAACACCAAGAAAGTCAGAAAATTGAAACAATCATTGCATGCGTTTTAGAATCGTTCGCTGTCAAAGATGGTCGATGACCGAGATCACCAACCACCCCCACCGCCGCCGCCACTGTAGCCTCCACCACCGTAGCCTCCTCCTCCACCACCACCACCACTGTAGCCTCCGCCTCCGCCTCCGCCAGAGGGCCTAGGGTTTGCAATGTTAACCTTGATACGCCTGCCATCGAGCTCAATCTCATTCAGTCCATTGATGGCAGCATCAGCCTCTTCCCGAGTGCCGAAAGTGACAAAACCGAAGCCGCGGGAGCGACCGCTTTCCCGATCTTTCATCACAATGCACTGTTCATCGACGATTTTGAGGAGGCATGGACAAAGATCGATTTAGCAAAACAAGGCAGGCAAAAAGGGACTCTCAACCCATCGGTGTGCAATGATAGGGAGATTCCATGACGAGATCGCGCACATCTAACACCTCGCCAAACTCAGCAAATGCCTATGTATTGTTTGAGCTACGAGGACGCATGAAGTGATGGAGAATACTGACATGTTGAAGACTCTCGTCTGTTGTGTGCCAACTTAGACTACTGTGATCGATGAGTGAGTGAATCGTGATCGGATGGCAGATCGGCTCACCCAACAAATAGTTTTGTAGACGTAGACATGGTTCAACGGAAAGGGATGCTGACTGGCCGAGTAAGGTTTGCTAGGTTCTTATAGTGCGCCGTTTTTCTCACACCCCCTACATTTGGAGTGGGAAACTCGCAATAGAATCGCAACGTTGCAACCGCTTCTTCGTTATCTACAAGTTCCCATTCAGACCCTGCATTTCACCGTATCGATCTCAGTTGTTTCTTCATGTAACGGTATATCTGAAGGCCGCGCAACGACCCCATTGGCTACTACCAATGTCTGGTGCATGCTGCAGCCTCGAGGCTACCCACTTCCCTTGATCTGGTGAGACTCGCACCTCGATCCATTCATTCATGAACGCGTGTTCCATTAGGTGATTCTGGCACAGTTCACGGAGTGGGGCTATTCCCTGGTGAGGTTTCCGTTTACTTCGGTCAATATCATTTACCCCACCTCGTGCGCCACCACGCTCAATTGGTTCGCTCTCGGGTTTGGTCACCCATTCTGTGAACCTGAATCTGGTCTCCTCGCTGGTCTTGTCCCAGTCTTGCCTTGGCTTTCCCCTTTCTTAAAGCGCCGCATGTCATCAGTGCCCTTGTATGACGGTCAAAGTGCACCATAATTCCGCGCGCAATCGAGTTGGAACTTGGGTTCACACTGTAGAATAAATATGCAACCCATCCAAACCATTGCTCTCAGCGGGTTATGGTGTGCAGTACAAGTCGTATTGTAATTAGCGAATGGCGGGGAGACATGAACTGCTAAATGGATAGATGTGCAACGTCCTCCTCCCGCCATAGTCGTCGTGTTCCCCTCGTTACGCCATCGTCATCGCATGGCAGTGGCACCCCGCCCCGCCTCATCGTGCCATCCTTGTCATGCTGTGGTCATCACGTCGAACCCACCCACTGTCCTTGTCGACCTGCCTTGTCACATCGTCATCGCCCTGCAGTGAGTCGCGACACGTCAAACAAGCTGCTGGGCTCGTCAGCGGCGTGAGAAGGGGTGCGTGGAGTCGAACGACCTGCTGGGCTTGTCGATACTATGCAGGTGGATGTGGTAGTGGTGGAGTGAACGGGCTCATCAATGATTCAAGTAGGGGTGGAGGTGGCAGGCAGCATCGTTGTTCAAGACGTTGGGCTTGTCAACGGTTTGGGAGGGTGTAGCAGGCGAGCCAAGCGGCTCGTCGACAGTTCTGGAAGGCAGGTGATACACTCCGGGCGTGCGAGATAAGCTGGGGGCATGTGAGGCATGGGAAACATACGGGCAGGGCGGCAGTGCAGGCACATCGTACCGTCGTCGTCGTCATCGTTGCATATGCAGCACAAGTGCGCTTGAGAAAGCTCACCCACGTTTGAGTGGTCCTATCCTTGGCCGACTTCGGATGCAGTAGCGGTGATGGCGGCAGTGAGAACGACGAGGCAGTCGGACAAAAACCAAGTATCGGACGCGAACAATCGTATAATATGGCTGCGAAACTCGAGTTTCACCACAACAGTTAATAAAGCATACATACTATTGAACCCCTTGAAGCATGGCATGATATTTTAATCTATGCAAATGGAGGTAGCAACAGACGTAGTACCTCGGACGGTATATCAGTATGAGGATGGCAAGCAGAGACATGATGCATAACGACCCACATCAAAATCCATCCACTGGAAGAATGATTCCCGCAAGGTTGTCTGGAAGCAGCCGAGAGTATCCTGCGCCGATGAGAGGATCCGTCGGCAACTCGTGTTGAATGATAGCATGTTGTGCACGGAGATACAGAACCGCAGACATCAGCGTATCAACCATCGCCAAACACCGAGCAAGTCAGAAAATTGAAACAATCATGGCATGCGTTTGAAAATCGTTCGCTGTCAGATGGTCGATGACCGAGATCACCAACCACCCCCACCGCCGCCGCCACTGTAGCCTCCACCACCACCACCACCACTGTAGCCTCCTCCTCCGCCTCTGTAGCCTCCACTTCCGCCAGAGTTAGTGTTTGCAAGGTTAACCTTGATACGCCTGTGATCGATCTCTTGCTCATTCAGTCCGTCAATGGCAGCCTGAGCCTCGGCTGAATTGCTGAAAGTGACAAAACCGAAGCCACGGGAGCGACCGGTTTCCCGATCTTTCATCACAATGGTCTGTTCATCGACGATTTTGAGGAGGCATGGATGAAGATCGATTTAGCAAAACAAGGCAGGCAAAAAGGGACTCTCAACCCATCGGTGTGCAATGATAGGGAGATTCCATGACGGGATCGCGCACATCTAATACCTGGCCAAACTCAGCAAATGCCTACGTATTGTTTGAGCTACAAGGGCACATGAAGCGATGGAGGTACTGACTACTTGAAGACTCTCGTCTGTCGTGTTCCAACTTAAATTACTGGGATCGACGAGTGAGTGAATTGTGATCGGATGGCAGATCGGCTCACCCAACATATATTTTTGCAGCCATGTTTCAACGGAAAGAGCGATGCTAACTGGCCAAGTAAGATTTGCTGGGTTCTTATAGTAGGCTGTCTTTCACACACACACACCCTTGCCTACATTTAGAGTGAGAAGCTCGCAATAGAATCGCAACGTTGCAACCGCTTCTTCGTTATCTACAAGTTCCCAGTCAGACCCTGCATTTCACCGTATCGATCTCAGTTGTGTTTCTTCATGTAACGGTATATCTGAAGGCCGCGCAACGACCCCATTGGCTACCAATGTCTGGTGCATGCTGCAGCTTCGAGGCTACCCACTACTTCCCTTGAATTGGTGAGACTCACACACTCGATACATTCATATACGCTTCCAACACGTGTTCCAATATTAGGTGATTCTGGCACAGTTCAAGGAGTGGGTGGGGCTATTCCCTGGCGACTGCGGTCAATGCCATTTACCCCACCTCGTGTTACCAGACTGCAAACCGTCGATAGACCTCAAATCGGACTCTTGGAATATCGTCACTCTCGGATTTCTCGGCGTTTATGTCGTGTTGGTCTGCCGGATCTAATCTCGTCCCAGATCCTAGGTGGTGTCGATGTTTTAAATCGGAGTCAAAATTTTGTCGTGTAGTGTGTGACTCTGTGACATGCAGGTCACAGAGTTTGGTCTTTGGACAAGCAAGGTTCTAAGCGGCGGTTCTCATTCTCTCTTCCACGCCGCTACATCGCTCGTCTTCTCGTCCGTCTCCTTCACCCATTGTCTTTCAAATCGCACCCACCCACCACACCCTAGCCTCAAACGTCATTTTCGGCGCCTCGCAATTCCTTCCTAGTCGGGCACCAAGCGCCCTTGTCTGGAACCCATTGATTATCACTGCGAGGCTTTTTCCCACCCACCCTCGCAGCTCATGCAATGCACAGATTCTCGACAACGCTTGGTGCCGGAGAGCGCTGCGCGTTCCCGCCCAACCCCTCTATCCGGGCACAATGCCATTCTCTCCAAACGGAGTAACTACTACCATACATAACAGCCGCCTGTATCATGTAGTTACTCAATCCATCCTTATCGTGCGCATCACCAGCGACGTCCGAAGAATGACGATCAAAGCCAAACTCGCCGGGAAAGACATAGGTGCGAAAGTTACAAGAATACTGCACTGCACCGGTGATGAAGAAATGGACCTCCCACTGTTCCTCGACCTGCTGGCACACGTCAAGTGCTTAAGGAAATGGAGCGACTCGCCCCGCAGCTTTACTCAGACCCGCAGGACCTTTATAAAGAGCACCTTCAATACAACGTTCAACTTTACGGCGTCTGCATTGACGATACGCACGCTATCTCCCCTTGTATGGCAAACCCCAAAACAGTTTGTCTGCAGGGTCGCAACATACAGAAAAATGTAGCCATGGTAAATTCTCGCTTCACCTGGTTGGAACTTCCTCATCGTACTTTGTCATTTTGAATTAGTACTAGGCCTTTGCATAATACTCTCGTCTCATCGATGAAGCACGCGGCCTGTCCGCCTGTGCATTCGATACACTCCATCTGCTTGGCATTGCGATGAGTTACAAGTGGCTGCAAATGCATATGGTGTTCTATCTGACCATGCCAACGCAAACGGGGGGCTGCGAAACTCGAGTTTTTGTTATGGAGGTAGCAGCATATTTGAGGATGAATGAAAGTCCATCGCTGGTCCATCCGCCGAGTGTTATGCCAATAAGAGAAGCTCTTGTTGTGCACGAGATACAGAAGCGCAGACATCAACGTATCAAACACCAACATCGTTCGAGGGAGTACATAAAATTGAAACAATCATTGCATGCGTTTTAGGATCGCGGAAAACGATTCGATGTTAAAGATGGTCGACGACCGAGATCACCAACCGCCGCCGCCGCCGCCGCCACTGTAGCCTCCTCCACTATTGTATCTTCCGCCGCCGCCACCACTGTAGCCACCACCACCACCACTGTAGCCTCCACCACCACCTCCGTAGCCTCCACCTCCACCTCCGCCAGCGGGCCTAGCGTTTGCAAGGTTAACCCTGATACGCCTGCCATCGAGTTCCTGCTCATGCAGTCCATTGATGGCAGCATCAGCCTCGGCTGAGTTGCTGAAAGTGACAAAACCGAAGCCGCGGGAGCGACCAGTTTCCCGATCTTTCATCACAATGCACTGTTCATCGACGATTTTGAGGAGGCATGGATGAAGATCGATTTAGCAAAACAAGGCAGGCAAAAAGGGACTCTCAACCCATCGGTGTGCAATGATAGGGAGATTCCATGACGGGATCGCGCACATCTAACACCTGGCCAAACTCAGCAAATGCCTATGTATTGTTTGAGCTACAAGGGCACATGAAGCGATGGATGGTACTGACATGTTGAAGACCCTCGTCTGTCGTGTTCCAACTTAAACCACTGAGATGGATGAGTGAGTGAATTGTGATCGGATGGTCGATCAATGCTAGTTGGCTCACCCAACATAAACTTTTGCAGACATGGTTGGAAAGGGTTGGGAGAGAGCGATGATGGGGTGGGTGAGTAAGGTTTGCTGGGTTCTTATAGTGGCCTTTTTTTTCACACACCGCTGCCTACAATTGGACAAGACAGCCTGGTGGGAAGCTCGCAATAGAATCGTAACGTTGCAACCTTCTTCGTTATCTACAGTTCCCATTCAGACCCTGTCTTACTTGTCGAACCATTTCACCGTATTGATCTCAGTTGTATCTGGAGGCCGCGCAATGACCCCATTGGCTACCAATGTCTGGTGCATGTTGCAGCCTCGAGGCTACCCACTACTTCCCTTGATCTGGTGAGTCTCACAGCGCGAATTCATAAACGCTTCCAACACGTGTTCCATTAGGTGATTCTGGCACAGTTCCACGGGGTGGGGCTATTCCCTGGCGAGGTCTTCGCAGCCCCGTTTACTGCGCTCAATACCATTTACCCCCACCTCGTGCGCCACCACGCTCTGAACCTGAACCTCGCTGGTCCACAAACTCTGGACACCATGTCCCAGTCTTGTCTTGGCTTTTTCCGTTTCTTAAAGCGCCGCATGTCATCAATACCATTGACTCGACGAGGGTAAGCAGCGAAATGAGTCTCCATGCACACGAGCGACTTAAATTGGGACTAGGGAATCCCGTAATATCGTCATTCTCGGATCTCTCGGCGTCGGAAAAAGCTCGCTCGTAAACATGCTTATGGGGAGGGCCGTCGCTCCCGTGAGCAGCGGTATCGACGTCGTTCATCCAGCCGTCGTGGAATATCCCATCTCCTTGGCCGAGATTTCGTCGTCGCATCTCCAGCCATCTAATCCCGATCTCGTACTCAGACTCTACGACACAGTGGGGTTGGAACATCGCCCGTCACCTTGGGGTGCGATCAAGGCGCGCCTGAAGCGCAATGGCGGTGTTGATCTTGTCCTGTACTGCGTGCGCCGCGGGCGCTTGTCGAACGAACAGGTGACGCATCTGCGCGACATCTGGAAGACGTACTGTCGAGGAGGCGTTCCTTTGCTCCTGATTGTCAGCAACGTTGACTTTCGCCGTGGATCCACTGAGCAATGGTGGGATGAGAATGGCGAAGATCTAAAAATCTTGGTTGAAGCAGAATTTGCTGGTCACATATGCCTGAATACTCGGGATCCACACCACCCGTCGTGGACGCACCAAGGGATGAGATACGAGGAGGCACAGAAGCTCATTCGTGACCTAGTGATACGCCATTGCAGAGGTCAATCTTCTGGTTCGATATGATCAGTTCAATGTATGTATACACAATACACTGTAGTATAGTTAGGTATTGGGAAATAGTTTAAAAATACCAGACAATGTGTGCTTGTGGGTTACAGAGAGTTGGTATCCGAGGTCTCCGGAGCTATCTTGGCAAGTCAGCTATGAACCGGGGACATAAGAAACGGGACAAATGACCTCGCGAAGTGAGCAACCTGACCAACTCATCTGCCTGTGCCCTAGTCAACCCGCAACGGTCCATGAGTTTCGTGATAGATATCTTCTCCTTTCTTGTTGAGCTCCCTTTAACCATTTCTACGAGCCTCTTCAAGAACGACATGACCCAGATTCCCTCGTCTTTGTTGAAGGCGTTGCCATAAGAGATCGAGTCCTCAAACATAGTTTGGACCAGTTGTCTGGAAAGCGAACGCTTGTGGCGGAGCCCCTGGTCATTCGGATCATCCTGCGCTGCCGCTGTGATACACGCATGTCCAGCTACCGCACTCATCCTCAAATTACAATTTTTCACGAGGTCTTCACCGTTCGCCTCCCACCACGTCTGCATTGCGCTATGAGAATCGAGGTGCGTGATGACGAACGCAACTGGAATTTGCCCTTCGCAGAGGAATTCTTGGAAGAGCCTAAAGCACTTCAACTCCGAGGGTGAGAGCCGGTCGCCCTTTTTGCAAAATACAAGCAAGTCGACACCGCCTTTGCCATGCAGATCGCGAACTAGGCAAGCAGCGTTCGCCAAGGCCATTGTGGTAGCATCTTTCCCTTTATATATCCCATTGAAACCTATTGTGTCCCAGACCAGGAACTGGTGCAACCCCGTATTGATTTCGTAACTGCAGAAAGACAGAGTGCAGCTGTCAAGTTTAGCGGAGACTTCCGCTACCGACTTCCCAACGATGAGATTGATGACCGAACTCTTTCCGGCGCCTGCCTCTCCAAAGAGGACCGCGCGGAAGGGTCGTCTCGGCGACCTAAAGCGTTCCACCAATATTTTGGCATCGAGAATGTTTAGCTGGCAGTGACTCCTCAGGCTCTCCTCGATGGCGGTGTCCGATGAAAGATCAGGTAGCTTGGTTGAAGAGACAGCATGTTCTTCTAATAGCGCCCGCAGCGTCCGCTTGGATTGCTCGTAGGTGGAATCGGATTGCAAGGATTCGTTTTGAATGGTGGTGATACATGCATGCGGAAGAAGGTGGGCCTGGATATTGCATCTTTGTGCGATGACATGCACGTTGCGGTCCCACCAGTCCTCGTCCGGCACATCAAAATGAGTCAAGACGATAGCTATTTGCGCCCGACCTCCAAAGAAAAAGCTGTCCAGCAGCCAATAGAGGTTACGAAGCGAAGCGTTGATCCCGTCTTTCCGAGCGCAGAGCAGAATAAGGTCAATGCCGTCCTGTAAGTTTTGCAATAGGGCGTGCGCCTGTTCGTAAGGAGATAGTGGATTGATGTCCTTTGATTCGGCTTGGTTAAAACCCATCGTATCCCACAATCGAAAGGTCTTTTCTCCAACCGAGACCGGAAACCATTGGGCCCGTCTGGTACAAGCTTCCACGCCTGTGGATATGTTCGCCACCGGCTTGTCAGCGAGAAGATTGATGATTGAGCTTTTCCCACAGCCAGTAACACCGAATAATGCAACCTTGTACACCCGCCTGTTGGCAGTGTGAAGGATGTTGGTTCAAGAAGGTTACGGCTTCGATGTTGTGCTCACTCCGAGTCTGGTTTGCCCGGCAGCATAATGCAGCGAACTTTCCTCGGGAATTCGTTCCGAATAAGGTGCTATAGGGTCGAATTATTTCAGCTGAGCATGGTGTCGATAAATAGCAAGTTGCTCTTACAGAATAATGTAACGATGAGCGGTCCGAGCTCAGGAAGGGATGGTCTCGGGTTAAAGGGGAGTTGATCCCAGGGTTTGAGTTCTGTCAATGACTGAATCGCCTCATGGTCGTGGCGTTTCCACCGACCACCTATTTCGAGCGATTCCCATCTTGGTTTCATAAGCGCTTCCAGAAGATGGTTATCATGATCACTTGCTTCCACGCATCGGTCTTCTACCAATCCAGCCGACTGACATAACTTGGAGACGAACTCTGAATCCCATTGGAAGAACAGGACGTCATGCCAAGTTGCGGAGCTGTTGGGTTACTAGGCTGGAGTTAACGTTCAACGTTGAAGCTTGAATTAGTAGCGTTCCAAGTTCATGTACCCTAGTCGCATTATATGAATTTGGTTCGTCGACTTTTTGGTCCGTTTCAAGTCACTAAGTTACGCACCACACATACTTACAATCGCCGAGTCGCTGTAAGCATACCGGCTTACCTAGATCCCGTAACTACATATACCGCCCGTGATACTACTGAATGGTATACTTACATTCAGTATATCTACCTTTTGGTGCAACGGCTATGCGCGGCGGTCTGGTCGTTCAATACAGTCGCGTGGGTTACATTACCTGGTAAGTATGTTCCCTCGGACTTTAACGGCTCTCTTTGTGTCAATTTTCTATGAGTAGCATTCTCTCACCTCCGCAGCTCACAGTCAGGTACAACAGGCACTAGCGGGGAACGCCACTTCGTCAGCTAGCAAGCACATGGCGCATAATTATCTACTACGCCCGTTGTACGTAGCAAAAGTTCCTCAATCAACTATAAGTATTCACTGTCAGAGAATCTTTTAAATACGCATCGCTAAATCTTGCTTTCATGTCCCACCATTACTGGCATCCAAAAGATAATCGTAAGGTGTAGTACCGATTTTACAATCTATTATAATCAGTACTCAGATCAGCGGCTATCTCCCTCTCGTAACGCTCGCAGATGCGTTCCCACCCCTTGCATTTAACCAGCCTGAGGCGGCCCTGAGCCCAGCTGCTTCGTATCCCCGTCGCTCTCTAATAGGTATGCACACATGTGCCACCATATGCCTCGGTACCAAGCGGGGGGTTTGAACAAAGTAATGTCAATATGATGAAATGACCGCTGCCGCAGGCGGATTATCGAGCCACTTTTCCGGCGCGGCCATCTCTTTCGCTGTCTTAAATATATCCCTCAGCGTCTTCTTTCGGTTCATAGGTCTCCCTCGTCCTTGGTTGGATCGTCAGCCTTCCCCCCGTTTTTCATGCCATTGCGTTGATCCTAAATCACTGGGGATTCTGACTATCATCGTCGCCTTCCATCCCTCTCAGCCTACACACTCGCCAATGACTCAGATGCCACGGTCAGTGACGAGCTCTTGGCGAGGTACAACTCACTGATTTCAAATTGAATCCAGTCCCTTTGATGATCAGATACGGGCCCGCAACTCGACTGTACCTCAGGCAGCAAACTTGTACAGTGTAAATGCCACGTGAGTATGAAAATTGGTGTCGACAACTTCAAGTTCTGATGAACGTTCAGCTATCCGCATTTACAACCACTTACGACCCCACCTCTTTATGTGCCACATCAATAGTGAGCGGGCTGCTAAAATCGTTCCAAAACACCCTCTAACCATTCTTATTCATGATGTAGTAATCGCTGTTGGCCGTCCGACCCCCTACCTCCGCCGCATCATGACGGATCAAATCTTCCCCCAGTTACGCACCCATCATATTCGCTCATGCCTGTGGGGAATGAATCTTCGAACCACTGCAGTGCTTTGGTCTTTCCCCACCCTTATAACTCATCGGGTTCATCTCACTCTCCACCTAATCTGCTCTCCAGTCCCGCCTATCCGCCTGCCGCTTACCATTCCACATTAGATCCGACTCTGTATTCCAACTTTCCTTGTCAACAATCTCCCTGGTCTGTTGAGGATAATCAAGTCGGATCTGTAGATGAACATTTTCCCGCCCCCAGCCATTATCATTCCTCCGTCCCACCACAACAGAGTCCTGGCACCTCTCTTCATACCCCTGTGGGTTACACTTTGGAGCCGTATAGTGGGATGTTGGGTGCCTCGTACCCTTGTCGATGGACGGAGAATGGTATTACCTGCAACGTCATGGTGCAAGCCACTAGATCCCACATGAACCGCCACCTGCATACAGACCACGGATTTGGCGGCTCCGATACTCAACAAACGAGGTGCCGCTGGGCAGCATGTGGGGAAACAATGCAGCAGGGCAGCATCGCTAGGCACATGGTTACGTGCCACTTACAGGCTAAGGTGACCTGTCCTATGTGCTCCAAAAAACTGTCTCGTCAGGATGTTATTTCCAAGCACCAACGTGTTTGCCCCGCTGCAGGTGCTTGGCGCTGAGCGCGGATGCCCTGATGGGTTCTTCAACTTCTCAATAATCTTAACCAGTGTTCCTTAATAGTCCTCAGCTGGAACACCGGCTTTTGATTTCAGCGTATTCTGTCCTTTTTGTTTTCTGCGCCAGTGTTTTATTCTACCCATATTTCACTTGACGATTACTACATCTTGATGCTACGACGACGAGGACGGCAGGCTAATGTATTTCCGTACATATCTGCCTACAATACAATGACTAATATTCTACTCCCATTACACAGAACAATGCACTGTACATCGGATCAGTCTTTCTTGCGCGCGTTTCTCCTGCCACCACGCGTACAACGCGTGCCAGCGTGAGAGACAGTTCCTGAACGCTGAGTAAGAACGCACTGATTAGTGTTTCACGCGTACAGTTCGGGAGCCACCCTTGGCTGTGTGATCCCTGAGTTGATCCACATCCGCGAAGGTAATCTTTGTACTCTCTCTGCTCTGGCACTTTACCATAGGACCCGGAGTCCGGACTCGGGTGTTATATGCGGTTTCAATCACCCCTTCACGTTCGGGTCAAGAGATCTTGTTAGCGTTGAGATCAGATTCCAGCGCCTCGCGCTCAGTTCTCCAGTGCTGCAACACGCCGGCGGCGGTGCACTATACATCCCCCGAGGAATCGATCACTCCACGTGGGGTCATTACAATGGCGAGTCGATGTCCTGCGTCCACAGATCGAAAAAAATTTAAACATCCGAGCCCGCCAGGGCTGGGCTGGAATGACCACAGGAGAGATGCCAAGCTGCGTTCCCCCAGCCATCCGTCTGCGTGCGGAAAACACACCTTGCGGTCTCAACATGGTATGCTTTTGGCTATGTGCTTCCTTCCGCTCAGATCCCGCAATGTGTAAATATCCTTTTTTGGAATTGTGCAGGATGGCTCCGAGCGATGCCCCCTCCGTTTCGGTCTGAATAG
>JBBPRL010000324.1:0-16826 GCA_038093035.1 Boletus nancyae | reverse complement strand
TATATATGGCTCGGCCATTTGTTTGGTCCGGTTTGCCATGGGGCGCAAGAGGCGGAGAATTTGGTGTCCACTAAATCGCGTTTTTGGCATTTTTAGACTTAGAGCAATTTTGGATGCTGTGGCAGTGACACTTTTACTACGCTTTTTTGGTACACTTTTACTACACTTTTTTGGTACACTTTTCTGGTACACTTTTACTACACTTTTTGGGTACACTTTTAGTACACTTTTGTGGTACACTTTCACTACACTTTTTTACTACGCTTTTTTGGTACACTTTTACTACGCTTTTTGGTACACTTTTACTACACTTTTTTGATACACTTTTCTGGTACACTTTTACTACACTTTTTGGTACACCCCCACTACACTTTTTTGGTACACTTTTTTGGTACACTTTTGTGGTACACTTTCACTACACTTTTTTTTGTACACTTTCACTACACTTTTTTACTACGCTTTTTTGGTACACTTTTACTACGCTTTTTTGGTACACTTTTACTACACTTTTTTGGTACACTTTTTTGGTACACTTTTGTGGTACACTTTCACTACACTTTTTTTGGTACACTTTCACTACACTTTTTGGTAGACCTTTTTTGTAGACTTTTACTACGCTTTTTTGGTACACTTTTACCACACTTTTTTGGTACACTTTTCTGGTACACTTTTACTACACTTTTTTGGTACACTTTTATGATACACTTTTTGGTAGACCTTTTTTGTAGACTTTTACTACACTTTTTTGGTACACTTTGACTACACTTTTTGATACACTTCTTTTGTAAACTTTTACTACGCTTTTTGGTACACTTTTACTACACTTTTTTGGTACACTTTTATGGTACACTTTTACTACACTTTTACTACACTTTTTGGTAGACCTTTTTTGTAGACTTTTACTACACTTTTTTGGTACACTTTTTGGTACACTTTTTTGGTACACTTTGACTACACTTTTGGTACACTTTTTTTGTAAACTTTTACTACACTTTTTTGGTACACTTTTACTACACTTTTACTACACTTTTTGGTAGACCTTCTTTGGTACACTTTGACTACACTTTTTGGTACACTTTTATGGTACACTTTTACTACACTTTTTTGGTACACTTTTTGGTAGACCTTTTTTGTAGACTTTTACTATACTTTTTTGGTACACTTTGACTACACTTTTTTGGTACACTTTTTAGTACACTTTTTTTTGGCAAATTAGATCAGGTTAGGATTATCAGTGTTAGGATTATCAAGGTTAGAATACAATTTCATAAATTATCACAAATATGTACTATTTTTACAAAGGACAGTTGCATATTGAGATAAAAACCTGAAAAACCTGAAAATACTAGGTATTCTCAAGTATTTATGAGAATATATGAGAATATCATAGATTATCCAGGGGGGGTTTTTCCTGATGTAAGAAAGAGTCCATGGCGACCAGTGATAGACTACATGAGGCAGGGGAGAAAGAAAGAAGAATGAAAGAGAAATGAAAGGGGGACGACAGCGACACTTTGACATTGTGGCTGCGTGTGAACACCACGTGTTCCTTACAAGTTGATCAGTGCCACAGGACAGACGTGATGGCGAGGTCGTGAAGATGGCATTTTCCGTGATGGACAGTCGGGAACAGGACCTGATCAATCTGTGCACTCAGATTCGAAAACGTTTGGTTGGAAAGCCACCTGCTGGAGCCAGATCTGCCTGACCAAACGGTGAACAGCACCAAAGAAGCATGCTCGAGTGAGCACGACCAGCTGATGGAACTGTCAAGGGTCCTGCTTAGGACGACTCAGATCCGGATGATGAAGATTTTGAAGTGTTGTCTGAGGATCTCGAAGGTAGCTTCTCGGACTCGGAGGAGAGAGAGGATGGCAGCAGGGATGGGGGTGCGGAGGACAGCGGAGATAAGCTGGAGGAAGGAAGAGGAAGACTGACAAAACGGGTTTGGCTGAGGATGTCTCCGTGTGCTTGTGGCCAAAAAGGAGGGAGCAGACTCACAATCCTCGCTGAACCGACGAAGTAGGAGGAGTGTGACGAATGCACAAAGATGAAGAAGAGGTGATACTACCTGCAGTAAACCACTGGCAGCAAGGAGACACTTCACGGTGACCTCTGACGGGAGCAGAAGGTGAGGAACAAAGTACGTTGTTGGAGTGTTCACAATGACCGTCCTCTCGCTACTGCAGTAATCATGAGTGATGGAGTGAAGTGGACGGGCGGCAGCATGAGGCACTGTCCAGCTCACCCAGATTGATAGTCGTACTACGATGCATGTAGCAAAGCTACAGGCCCAAAGACTAGGAGAAGGACGACACAACATGACTGGTGGGCGTTAGCCATGGCATTGGTCATATGAGATGGGACACAATTGTGGGGACGTAGTCCGACAACAATTGGTCAGACCTGGTGGGGCATAGCCACGACAGCGGTCATGCAAGTTAGGGACGCGATTGGTGGGGATGTAGTCCAACGGCAGTGGTCAGGTGGGACTCGCGGCTTGAAGGACAGCACAACTGGTGGGGATGTAGTCCAATGCAGCAGTCGATCAGCAAGATGAAAACTCAAGCATGAGCTGCGCTACTTGATGAGCCAGCGAGTGCGGGCGTGAAAGAAAGACGCGCTGCGCTACTTGTCCAAAGACATTGCTCTGCCACTTCACTCATGCCTCATTATGAGTCAGACCGGCCAACTCCCTGGTGTTCAACACAGATATGCAAAGCAACGTAGGAGAGTCAAACAGCAGTGAGATACTCCCCTGTGTTCAACACCAGGGAGTGTGCAGGCGGCGACCGACGAGGAAAGACAACAATGGACAAGTTGGAAAAGTCTGACAGAGCATCGCCACAAGTGGCAGTGCTGCTGACGTCATTTGTACCCACCGCATCTAAATGGCTCACGACCTCGCCTGGCACAATGATCATCAAGTACTCCTCGGGTGTTCAATACCAGGGAGTATTCCTTCGCTACCCGTGGTTTACTGCGGTTAGCGTCTTCGCTCTCTACTCCCTTGTACCTCCGCATGCCCGTGGTCGACTGTGGGTTGTGTCGTCTTTCCTTCTCGTGACCACATCGTAGCCTGGCACAGTGATCATCAAGTCACTCCCTGGTGTTCAACACCAGGGAGTATTTTCTTTGTTCTCTACTCCTCACGCCCATGGTTGACTGCAGGTCGCATCGTCTTTTCCTTTCCACTGCCGTTCGGTGATTGACTTTAGAAAAATCGTGTGACCACGGTACGTTCAATTACTTACGATCACGAGTCTTTGCTTGCTGGTTCTTCATGCATATTCACATTTGCGATCTCATATACATGTCATAGCACGAAGATACAATCTGAGACAGGGTCAGCATTGCTTTCTCCCATTTTCCTCACTCTTCAATATCCTCTATCCTTTCCCAACACCCCCTCCACTTATCGAGGTGAAATATAATCCTCATATCCTTCAAACAAAGCTTAAATTGATCCTTCTTGATAAAACTTCTCAACAGCTCCAAAAAGGAGTCCACCTCTGCATCGTGGACATCTTTGGGACGAATGTAACGCGGATCTCTGAGCATCGGCCATAGGATGTCTACCGGATCCATGACACTGCTGCCTGGTCGCCTTGCACACCATGCCATCAAGTCGAGGAATCACTCGATGAATTGTGCGTAGGACCATTCACCTACAGCATACTTCATGTCAATGCCCTTCTTTTCTTCTTTCCAAGCTTCTAATTTCGTATCTTGGGATGTATCTGGCGAACAATATTTCTTCTGGTTCAACATAGAGCTGTGTTCGGCGCCAGAGTTTATATGCTCCGGCAATGTGATAGGCTCAGGTTGTCGTGTGAAACGGATGCGGATTCTTTCCTGTTTCTTGCGACAGTTTCTCTCTTTAGCTTGAGCCCACGATCGCTGAGCTCCTTCTGGGGGCCGCCTCGGAATGTTTGACACAGTATCGGGCGAACCTTGTTCTCCTAGGTTAGTGTATTCCCGCCATTCTCTAATGTCGGATGCTCACCTGCTTGTTTTGAGGACTTTGGCGGCTTTGCATCTGATGCTTGTTCTTCATCAACAGAGACCAACATTGAATCTCTTGAACTTTCTTTAGATGGTGCTCCATTGTCATGGATGGGTCCCTGTTGCATCATGGTGTCCTGTTGATGAGTTCAGATTAGTGAGGAGAGACGGGAGCATGCATTGTACCATAGGTTCAGGCGATATAATTGCCCTGATAGTCGTCAATGCAGGCTCTGAATTTACATAGCAAGTATATGCCGGGTCTAGTTTGTAAATGTTCCATTGGTCCCTACTGCAATGAACGTGTTGGCTGTCTTCGAGTGAGCTGGCTGTCGCAACAATGAAGAGTGATAGATATCGACCCACAGATGTTGATCACTCGTGACCACCCTTCTTCATTCTTCACATTTAGTGCGCGGCCGGCATTTGGGACGAGTTTCCACATCATGGACCTGTCTGGTAGAACCTCAACTACAATGCGCTGGAAAGTTGCACTCTCTGCCATAGGGTTGCCCCGTGTTGAAGCCGTCAGTGGATCGTACGGGATGAAAAATAGTTTTGAGTCGGCGTGTCGTAAGATTCGCATGGGTTGAGATGGATCCAGGCATCCAGGCAGACTGCCTTCTATCACACGTACAGTACGAGAACCCATGGCTACAAGCAGTTCAACAGCGGGTAGGCCAAGGTTGGTGTGCAGAAGGGTAGATAGATTCAGTCTGTTTGTCTCTTAAATTGTGATGGGAACAAAAGAACACAATGATATGAATATACCTCCCGTATCGGCACCATACAATAAGAATAATTCGTCGGGCACTGCTTAGCAACCTGCTTTTGTTAAATCCTAATTTATCCATAATGGGACCAGACTTATGTATATCTGGTCATGGTTGGAGAAAGACTGCTATATATTGACATACAGAAACTATGTGGATGAAACTGCATTACACTGTGGCACATATGTTCTTGCTAATCCAGGCTTCGGCAGACTGCTGATTAGCTCCAACTATTCTTTTGGTCTGCTTGTAAAACTTCAACACATTTCGCCACTCTGCGGCTGTCATGCACACACTCCGTCCATCTGTATGTGTCCGAATGACTTCCAGGTGTTTCTGATACCATGCCTCATCATCCATTGACCAATATCCGACGTCTAAACCAGACCCTTGCCATGCGGACTGCTTCGGCCACCACGAGACATCAGCTGTCTGCTGACCGTTGGGGTGATGTTGACCTACACACATCAAGCCAAGTCAGCGACCAACAAACTAGGAAAAGGGATGATGAACTAACCAGTCGAGAACTTGTAGACCCCACAAATGATCTGCTCCTCATCTTCTGTCAACTCGTCGTCGCAATAATACTGTTGACCGATCTGAATGGCAGTGCCGTACTGGAGCACCTTCGAAGAAGGACCATTGTGAATGAGTAGCTTGATGTCATCTCCGAGTGCTTCTTGAGCAAGCCTTCCAATAATACCGCCTTTGGCGAGAGCAGCCCTTCCATATCGATGTTGTAGCAGGGTATCCCTTCGGTTGAGATACACGAAATAATCTGAGGTATGAAGTTGATAGTCAAAGGGGAGGAATCCGAGGGCAGTGGTGCGAGGGAGCGCAGAACGAGGAATATCAGGATAGACAATACGGGTGCTGAAAGGGATGCCCGCAGAAACCAGTTCTACTGTAACATCAGATAAATGAGGGCCCCACTGCATGCGAATCACATTCAGCATGGCAACAGGGTCTTGTAGGAAGATAGTAAAATGTTGTCCGGCGTTCAAGCTACGTGATTGAAGAAGATAATATTTGCTGACGCTGGTCGACCCATCAAGAGAATTGTATCGACCCCTGTGTTCTGCCACTATGATCGGTCCGCTTGTATATAATTCAATGAGTGAAGTGTCCTGTAGATCCCTGAAACCTGAGGGAATGGGTTCCCCACGACTCAATTGGTGGAGGAATAAATGGATGGCAGTAAGGGCGGAAGCTGAATATGATCGAGGGGCGCCACCCTTGCATACATACTTGGCAACCTGCTCCAGTGAACCAGCAGAAGGTTCGCTCACAGACTTGATCGGATGGACAAAGCCATACCATTGGTAAAGGACTTCATCCAGGTGCAGAGGGTGGGACGATAGAGGAGCAGGAAATTTGGTACCAACAAAAACTCCGGGTTGGAACAACAATGCATTAACCGAGGGAACAGCAGCAGGGAGTGAATCAGTGGTAGGCCCACCAAGGTTCTCATTGAAGTATTCGAAAGGGTTGGGGGGAGGGACACCTTCAGGGTCAAACTCTGTGCATACGACCCATTCGTTCTCAAATGTGTTGTAGCGTTTTTGTGACTCGGGGTAGTCGTTCATGAGGCCGACACCATCAAAGTGATTATAAGGAACGCGCATATGAAAGGACCTGCCATCTACCTCTTCCGATTCCCATATAAAGATTCTGGTGCGTCTGCCAGCCCCTGGAATTCGTTGTTTCCCTGCGCAAGCTTCTCGCTCTTTCCTTTCCTCGGAAGTCTCGGTGACCATGAGCTTTTCATGCCGTTTTCCCTGCCTCTGAAAAAACTCTTGCCACGTCTCACTGGGCCACTGGCCGGTTCCGTGGTGCACTTTGGGGAATTTGATCGTGTCCAGGGATTCTGGGTGGGCATCGGAGGGATTGATCGAAGACGATTGGGTATTATCCTACAGGCTTCAACGAGATCCTCGTCGCTAGGGTAACAATGGGTATTGAGGTAGCATGCACCTGGGAGGCAATCCAGAAGAGGACGAAATTGTCACTGACCATCTGGATTACATGTGCCCCACCAGATCCACAAGTGTACATGTGCTCTGACCAAACGCTCGACTTGATAGATGGAGTTCTGGTCTGATACTTTGACAACCGTCCCTAATCTTGGGGAATTGGGTGAGAACTGGCCGATAGGGGAATCCCTAATCATCTGAACCATGCTAGGTGGGAATCCTTCTTTGAGGAGAATGCGAGTCCAACCGGTCTCAGGTTTGTCCAAGGGGGGAAAGTAGGACATAGCCCATGAACATGTAGTGAAGAGGTGCTGGAAGCACCAGAGTGCTTTGTTTGCATAGCCCTGAGCAGCGCACTCCGACACATACTCCCGAGCATAAGGGATACTAGATGGAAATGGACCGGGCGCAATAGCCAAAGGGATCGTGCCGATTGCCTCCATAAGGGTCTGTAGCACAGCGCTGAAGAGACCATCCAGCTCTGTCCACTGTTTCCTCACATTGTCCCGTATTTTCCACATATGTCTGTCTAGCACAATAGGTATCGTGTTACGAGTGTAGTTCAGCGATGAGAACAACAACCCGTAGCGGATGGGAGGATGAAAGTACGGGAGGTGGGGATGGCCGGGTTGAAACATACAGATTTTGTGACCCTGTGTCAAGAGATCTGATTCCTCGACAGGGGGAGCCAGCTGCTCAGGGGGAGGAACACGTGTATTAGGCGACATGATAACGAGGCCCTTGGACACAAAGGTGTACATCATTGAGTTAAACTAGTGTGAGCGTAGCCCTGGTAGAACAATTGATCTGTGACACACAAGGATTGCGGGCAACACTTGGAGGGCAACACTGGCAAGCGCTATGGGACAATACCGATGAACTGCCAGGAATTGATGAGGCTCACTGGTGTAAACACCGGGGAGTTTGGAAGATAGAAAGTTGGAAGAAGACGAACTGTGTGGTCAGCAACAACCTTGGGAATTGCCGGATGGAACAATAAACAGAGTCCAGACTCGAAGTGGATGCGGGTGGGCATTGTTGCCTAGGCACAACTGCAGTACATGAATTGAGAGTGCTGCATCATGATATCCAGGAGTGGGAGCATAGATCCTGCACCAATGGGCAAGGGTGCGGGAAAGGAGTGTCAAGGTAAGACAGTATTATTACTGTAAGCATAAAGTCGATAGCATCAGAGATGGAAATACCAACTATTAGAAGCAGATGATCCATCCCGACGCTGTCACTAGTAAAGCACAGACCAATGCGAAGAGACTCCCTGGTGTTCAACACGAGGGAGTAGAGAGGGAAGACGCTACCCGCAGGTAAACCACGGATAGCTGAGAGTGTGTGTGTGGCGATGAGTCACGACAATAACGACGAGTCAACACAGCGGTGCTACTGACATCAGCAATCTATGCCACTTGAACCTTAAGTCCCACGACCACCACCTAAGTTGTCGCCCACCATGATCAAGTTACTCCCTGGTGTTGAACACTGGGGAGTATCTCCCTGCTACCCATGGTTTACTGCGGGTAGCGTCTTCCCTCTCTACTCCCTCGTGTTGAACACCAGGGAGTCTCTTCACGTTGGTCTGTGCTTTAATGCTAATCGCTGCCTCATCCTCGGAACATTTAGTTCTCCCTCATCCTTGGTACATTTGGTTCTGTAGCTCGATTGTATATCTGTTCACCCCTTCGCAGCACTCTAACAACAAGGATTATATATTTTCGCTGCCCGTGGTGTACTGCTGGTAGCACACTCTTCCTCTTAACATTATGGCCACGGTACGTCTAGGGAATAGCGTGGGTATACCCTGGGGTATATGAGGCTATACCCACACCCATACCCACAATATACCCATACCCACAGTCGTGGGTGTGGGTTTAACGTGGGTATCCAAATGTTGAGATTATTAATTATCTAATCTTATCGGATAATTTAATCTTTATTATATCACAAAGCATGTGACTTTAGGTCATGTGATCAGGTACACTGTTCATGTCATGCTATTGGTTGATAGCTGTATCACTTCTTATTCGTTGTAGATATGAGGTATTTTAGCTTCTTAGATAAGAGCTATTTCTCCTATTGGACGCTATTGTTATCCGTACATAGTTACAAATAATAGTTAGACACTATATATAGAGGGGATCTTATCTATATCCCCTCTAACGAATTATCACCCACTTCTTCGTTCTACTGCTATCAAGCAAGACCTTGACTACCAATCTCTCAATGTTCACCTACCTAGTGAGTATTCCCACTAGGCTCTACTCCTTTGTCCCCTCGCCCTTCGGAGTACTTCGTACTTCGAAAGGTTATGAGCCCCGCTTAGACAAGTGGAGTTCGTCATTCGATATCACATGATGCCTCCCACTGTCTCGCGTGGTGAATGCTGGTGGTTGCTAGACCTCCTACATATATTCATGCTCCTCGCACATTTGTACGAAGGAATGCAATCTGCAGTAATGGTGGAGCTAGTCTCCGATGTCCTATTATTTACCTGGGAAGGCGGCTTTGCCGTTATCCAGAGACGTGCTGAAACAATCATCTTGATCTTTCATCTACAAACATTGGGACATCAACACGAACTGACCATGAGCGTTGCTTCTTCTAGAACTCAACCTGCTCAGTCAGTAAGTGATTCGCCCCCACCATTACTCCAAACCCCACCGTCATCAACCCAACAAAGTCCACCTCGAGAAACTTCTCGAGAGAGTCCACCCAGGTATTCATTGAATCCTGAGACAATTCCGAGAGCGATTAATAATAATCTCTCCGGTAGTTATTCAACCACCGGAATCTATTTCCATATCCCTTGTCCACTCTGTTCCGGAGCACTTGAACAAGGAGAAGTCCATACTCACAGTGAGAGACGAGTTATTCGACAATTGTCAATGAACTTAGCGGATCACATTCGTGAACCCTATATCATTAGCAGAGTTATCTGCTCCTCACTGCCTGCTTCCACTCGCTCCTCCGGTTCTTATCACCGAGCACCTCCTGAACTTCCCGTTCCTTCTTACATCGATTCCCATCGTGATGTCCGCATCCCAGTCCCCGTCGCCGAACCGCTCCATGTCCACTTCGACCAAGGAGAACATCCCAATGGACGTTATCCCTCTGGAGTCGGAGTCTATGGACATAGAGCTCCAGTACCCACCGTCGCCTCCTCCTCAACCGATCTACCAAGTAGTAGAATTTCGGTTCGACAAAGCTCCTCTCCTGGAGATACGTCATCCGCTGCCGGTCCGAGAAACGACCGCAGAGGTAATGCGCCTCGCCGAACAGGCTGGCGTTCCCTACGAGGACGACAAGGCACACTGGACTCAGCTTCCCGACGGAGTGTTCCACGAGTACTACCCATGGGACATGGATTGCCTGGTGAGGGCGAACCTTCACCAGAGGGGAATGGACCCGCACTACATTTGGTGCAAAATCCAATACCCCGACGGGAACCGCACTACTTTGGCAGCATTCCACCAACGTGCACTCCTCCAAGCACTCCCTCTCCAACAGACTCAGGTCATGGACGTAGAGATCGCCCTGAGGCGACTCATGAAGATGGCGATGAAGCCAATCTACCCTCAGCTCCAGATGCCGATACCGCTGGAGCGCGTCCACCTTTCGTCGAGAATGGTACTACCGTTTCGGATTCAAACCGTTGAAACCGAGGCGAGATATCCGGTCTGTGCCCTTAGGTACTGTACCGAGACCATAGGCCAAGCCTATGAGGCGGCGGGTTGGGCTTTCCCATCCGCCACATATGACCAAATGGTCAATTTTACCATTCACGATCAAGGTTGGGAGATCTTTTGCCATGACCTCTTTCCTCCCTCCTATGCCAACGTCTACTTGATTAAATCGAAGACGCCAAACTTCCTTCCACTCCAGGCTAACTGGATTGAGGACGCTGATGGAGGATGGATCCGATGGCTCAACGCAAATGGAGGAAACGTGCCTGCGGAGGCATATGCTGTGCAAAAGGGGATTGATGTGCAGTGCTGGAACCTACTCTTCGACATGGGCGCCCGCCAGACTTTTAGGCGAGACGACTCTATTCTTTATCAAAAGTCCATGGTGATGCAGAAACTGATCAAAGCTGCTGCAGGAACAGATCAGGAAGATGTCATTTATGCATCTTTCAAAGGAACTTACAACGGACGAAAACGACGCGCTGCTATTGAAGGCGAAACACGTCGATGAGTTAGAAGACATACTGAGAGTCTTCGCTCACATACCCGTTCATCCTCTTTGGCCTATGGACCACTTTCATGCCTCTTCCGTGTACAATAGGGATTTCAATGTACCGCTATGTACATTTCTCGATTACAATTCCTGGAACAATCCCAGAGACATAGACATTCCCTATAGTCCCTGTAACGATAAAGAAATCAGGTATGCAAGAAGTCAGGGGAAACCCGACTTAGTTATTAAAAATCTGCATTACTACCCTATGATATTCTTTACGGTACTAGAGAAGCACGCGCATGAGAGACTTACGTATCCTTATGTATCCTCCTACCAAAAGCCAAAGACAAAGGACAAACGAAGGGAATACTGGAATGGACTCCGAGGACTCTGGACTCCACATGGACAAGTTGGTGGACCAACGGGTTTGGTTCCATTCAATCTTCTAGATCAAAATTATTATGATCTCTTTACTGACTATGGTTTAACAGACGTTATCAATTTCATCTACATGGCTCAACCAGTTGCTATTGGTGTCCCAACCGACTTCAAAGTCGACAACTCTATTCTCGCACGTATCCCTATTCTCAAGGGATCTTCTAACTACTCCATATGGGCCATTAGGCTCCAATCTGTTCTTCAGTCCCTCTCCGTATGGGACTTCATTGAAGGTACTCGTACCTATGCTATGACGACACCCGCCGATCAGGATAAGTGGATCGTCATTGACAAGCGGGTTTGCGGCATTCTTGCCAATACCCTCAATGACTCGTTGTTCCATAACGTCACGTATACGTACGTTGACACGACCAATCCCTCGCTTTCTAAAGCGATATGGGATAAGATGGTTTCATTGTTTGGATCTCGTGGCCTAGCCAGCCAGTTCCACATGTTCCATCAGGCGCAACAGATTGTCATCAATCCACGAACGGCAAGTGATGATATTAATTGAATCACTTCCTTGTTCGATCAGATCGCGGCTGCCAGCCTTAACCTTCCGGACTCATTCCGAGCCATGTTCATTCTTGAATGCCTCCCATCCGAGTTCTATACCTTCTGCTCGACAGTGGCCCTTACCACCGAGCAAGCTGCCTTTACGGTGGACACAATTACCACCAAAATCTTGGCAAAGGTATCAATGTTGGGATCTCGATGATCCCTCAAATCCCACGTTTCTAACGTGGAGACGGATGAGGTAGGTAACCATTCTGCTCATCGAACCTCTGTGATCCGAAAGGGTCCGCCTAACTTTAACAAGTGGCGACCTCAGGGAGGCTTCCAACAAGGAAGCTCTAACCAGCCTTCGGGGAGATTTGGGCAGAACCACCCGAACTTTCAGAAGAGGCCACAAGGCTTCCAAAAGAAGAAGGAGCAGAATCGGTCCGGCTTCCAAATGAGGAATGCCAATAAAGGCAAGGGCAAGGGCAAGGCACTGCAGCAAAGCGGTGTTAATCAAATCGAAGGAGAACAAGGTTTCATTCATGAAGTCTTAATTAATGACGACACTGATGAAACTTTACATGAAGCATCAGAGATGCACTACTTCAATCACAACACCCCATTGGGAGTTTCCGAAAGCTTGCCAATGGAGACTAATGATGCTGACATGGAGGGCGTAAGTTTCGATACCTGGGAGACAGGTACCGAGGACGTGCAGACAGGTATGGACGAGATCCATCCCAATTCTTCCTTTCGCCGACGCTCCTCTTTCACTCTCTGAAAAAGGAGGAGCAGGACCTTCTCAGAGAAGAGACCCAATCGTAACAGATTGAGAAATACCGGTCATCCCAATGGATGTCACCGAGACGAAGCCGAAAGGAGGAAAGAAGAAAAAGAATAAAAAGGTTGTCGTCTCACTTGGCAGTCTGATTTCTCAGACACGTCATTTTTCTAATCACGAAGTCGTTTTCCCCACTCCTTCTATTCCCTATACCCAAACCGAAGCTTTTAATGCTTCTTTCCAGCCTTCGCTGAGATATGGTGCGGTTCCGGAAGAACCCATCATTTACCCTTCACATGAAGGAGTTGTACCAATTAGGGATAGAGGAAATGTATATAAGGAGATGGACGACGATAGGGACACCTTCTTCGATGAAGAGAGCAATGAATACCTTTGCTATTACTTGGGTGATTCTAAGCCGAATGAGTTTGCCAAATCTCATTGGATGATTGATAGCGGCTGCACTGATCATTTATCCCCTTTCCTGGATGACTTTGTTCATCTAGGACAAGGAAAGCGAACTGCTTCAGTTGCTAATGGGGGAACAGTTGCAATGTATGATCCGGGAACCATCTTGCTTCAGCAAGTTAATACCAATGTTCCTCCAACAACAGTAACTCTAGAAGATGTTTGGTATGCACCAACCTCAATTAACAGATTGCTATCCATTACAGCATTAACACGCCACGGCTATCGCTGTGAGATTTCATCTGCAGGATCTAGTATCTGGGACAAGAGAGGATGTGAGGTGATCCGGGCAACAGCCCTATCCCCCACTAATAACCTTCATTGGTTTCAGTCAATTCTGATTACTCCAATGATTGGTTTACTTGCCTCTCTTGTGGACAATGATTCCTATCAAATATGACACCAACGTTTTGGTCATACTTCTCGTAATGCTTTGCGCCACGCCCATACCCATCTTTCCGGTGTTCCTAGTGTCACCATTCCTTCCAGTAATCTGCCTTGTAAAGGCTGTGCTATCGGAAAGATGCCGGAACGCTCTTTTCCAGGTTCCGACAAATAGGCTTCTCATCCGCTTGCTCTAGTTCACACGGACCTAGTTGGTCCTATGCCAATTGAGCCACGCTCGCATGCTCAATATATCCTGACTTTCATTGATGATTGCACTGGCTATGCTCTTGTTTCATTCTTGCGGGTCAAGTCTGATACTTTAAAGCATTTCCGTAATATGGTTTCATAGACTGAGACCTTTACTGGTCAGTCCCTAGCCTCCGTCCGTTCGGACCGTGGGGGGGAATTTCCTCACTTCTCGAGGCGTGACTCATCAGACTTCCGTGCCTCACATGCCACAACAAAATGGTAGAGCTGAGAGGTTTAATAGAACCATATTAGAAAAGGCAGAAGCAATGCGCCAACATGCTTGCCTTCCTAAAGCATTCTGGCAGGATGCTGTAGAGACCGCTGTTCATATTTACAATAGACAGTCAATGCATCGTCATGATTGGAAAACCCCTATTGAAATATTCAAGGGAGATGGCAAAAAAACAGATGCTTCATACTTTTGGGTATTCGGAACTAGAGCTTATGTTTTCATTCCTCCAGAACAACAGCCAGACAAACTGTCTCCCAAATCTGAAGAGATGATGTTCATAGGGTATGAACCTAACACAAAAGGATGGCAATTCTGGTCCAAAGTTAAGCATCGAGTTGTGATCGCTACTAATGCTACATTTGATGAGAGTTGTTTTCCACATTGTTCCAGAAGCCAAGAAGATGGACCTGCCCCTATTCCAATTCCAGATGATCAGACTGATCACCAATCAGTGGACATTAGACCTTGGTCGAAATCTCCAACTGAACACATGCAAGTACGTATCCCAATACCTCAAGGAGATATGCCTGAACCAGGAGATGACCCGGGTTATTATCCATGGTCGCCTCCCTCATCTCCTTCCGTGCCATCACGACCTCTTTCACCGTCGAGTAAATCTCACAAAACTCCTGAGCACTATGAACCTTCACCAACCAATCCAGGTGTGAAGAGACATCATCCAGATACTGGACATCAAGCTCAAAAGGATGATCTCCATCAAACAAAACGGTATCTTGTGGATGAATTCCCATCATCGTCTTCAGATGATCAAGAATGGATGGTATCAGAAAAAGATAAAAGAAACTGGTTACCACCTAGACAACAGTCTAGAGAACCATTAGTGGAATTCAGATCACAACCTCATCATTTCCGTCCTATGTGAGATGAGAGAACCAACTACAGAGAACCAGTAGTGCAACGCAGATCTAATCACGCTCCTGCACCTAGGTTCGTACCCGATAATGCTTATGGTAATAGATGACCAGCAGTTATCAAGAGAGATATCAGACAAGGAATCGATCCGATTCAGGAGGAGGACTCTAATCAGATCGAAGTTGATCAAGAGATCCCAACTAATGAAAGAGAAGGTGATATGAATGACATGTATAGTAATGCATGGTATCGTCATCACCTATCCACTGTGATTCAAGCGGTAGATCGTGAAGTTCCTAAACAATACCGAGACATAGCTAAGCTATCTCGAGAGGATCAAGCGGACTGGCATAAAGCCATGAAAGACGAAATGAAATCTCTAATAGAAAGAGAGGTATGGGAACTTACTGATCTTCCTAAAGATCGAAAACCTGTCAAGGGGAGATGGGTTTTCGCAATACGATCTGGAAATCGAGTAAAAGCTCACTATGTTGCAAAAGGCTTTACTCAGATCTTTGGAATAGATTACAAAGAAACCTTCTCACCAGTCGCAAGGTTTGAAACTGTCCGTCTAACCCTGGCACTAGCTGCTCTCCATGACTGGGAGATTGAAGCACTAGATGTCAAAACCGCCTTTTTATTTGGCGAGCTAGACGAAGAAATCTATATGGTTCAACCTGAAGGTTTCGTAATGAAGGGCCAGGAAAATAAGGTCTGTCGGTTAAAGAAAGCCATTTACGGCTTAAAGCAAGCTGCCCTTCAATGGAACAAGCTTCTCCATAAATCCCTAGTGGATTTTGGATTCAAAAGATGTACTTCTGATTCCGGGGTTTATGTCAAATTCATCGGAAAGGATATAATTCTTCTTGTCATTTACGTTGACGATGCTTTATTCCTAGGAAGTAACAAATCTCAAGTACTCGCTCACAAGAAGAAGTTCATGCAAAAATGGGAATCTCGTGATCTAGGCGAAGCCAAAGAATATCTTGGCATGCACATCACGAGAGATTGGAAGAACCAATCTATTACCCTTGATCAATCAAAATACGCCAACAAGGTAGTTGTGCGATTTGGTCAAGAGAATTGTAAGGAAACTCTCGTTCCTCTCCCGACTGGATATATTCTGAAAGCAAAAGTCGGAGACATTAATGGCAATCTTCGAAGTCGTTATCAATCCGTCATCGGTTCCTTGCTTTACATAATGCTCAGAACTAGACCAGATATTGCTTATTCTGTGATCAAGATGTCGCAGTACTCTTCCAATCCTTCGGAAGATCATTTGCAGAAGGCGATGCAAATAGTTCGCTATCTATCACATTCACAATCTGTCTGCATAACTTATACTGCTTCCGGTAATCATTCCGGACTCATTGCTTATTCTGACACAGATTGGGCTGGAGATATTGAAACATCTCGCTCCACTACTGATTATGCCATGTTCCTGGCAAACAGGATAGTCTCTTGGTTATCAAGACAACAAAGAAGAGTCAGACTTTCTTCAACTGAAGCTGAGTATTGTGGTATGACTGAATGCGCTAAACAAATCCAATGGATTAGGAATCTCTTTGACGAGATCCACTTGCCGATTTCTCGCATACCTTTATGTGTAGATAATCAGGGTGCAATGTTCCTTGCATCTAATCTAGTGCAAGAAGGGCGAACAAAACATGTTCGCATTCCACAACACTATATCCGCGAAGCTGTTGAACATGGTGAAGTCGAACTGTTCTATGTTCCCACCAATTCACAATTCGCATACATCTTCACAAAGAACCTAGGAAAGATAAAATTCCTAGAGGGACGACAGAGTCTAACCCTTACACTGTTTCCAACATGAACAGTGAGGAGGAGTGTTGAGATTATTAATTATCTAATCTTATTGGATAATTTAATCTTTATTATATCACAAAGCATGTGACTTTAGGTCATGTGATCAGGTACACTGTTCATGTCAT
>JBBPRL010000323.1:0-16895 GCA_038093035.1 Boletus nancyae | reverse complement strand
GACCTGCTGTGTAAGCGGAGCAAAGCACACACAGGCAAAGGGAAGTGGGAGGATGCCTTGAACGATGCCGGAGAGGTAGCTCACTTCAATTCATTTGAGTTCTTGCATGCTAATGGGTGTTACTCAGGTAATCAAGCTCGACCCGTCTTCTCCCTTGGGTTATGAGAGGAAGCATGCAGCTTTACACGGTATAGGACGTTATGATGATGCAACAGACGCGTTCGAGGCAATGTTGTTAAAGATGTCACAATCGTCTAATCCAGAGATTCAGGGTGAGGGTACTCGCATCATACTGATATCTTTCTGTTAATATCCTCTCGCAGAACGATCTCGCCACTACGTCAGGCCAGAAAAGACGCAAGAAAGGATCCGCATAGCTATCGAGGATACAATTCGTGATTCCCCATTAGTGCTGATCAACACTGTTTCTGGTCGCCTCTGCAACAAATTAGAGCAGGCTTCTGCTTTCGAAACCACGCCAACCTTTACGGAGCTCATCTCGTCCATGACCACACACATCGACAATGCTCGTATTGAGCAGGAGGTCGGGAAATACTACCGCTATACCACATTTTCACATAAGTGGGAAGCCAACGAGCCTTTGTTTGAAACCGTCATCGAAATTCTGGTGTATGGTCTTGAGGCGTCTCCCACTCACGAAAAACTCCAAATGTTCTGCAAGATTGTACGAGAGGCGGGATTCAATTGGGCATGGAGCGACACGTGCTGTATCAACAAAGGGGATCATTTCGTACTCCAAGAAGCGCTGGTCAGCATGTTCCAATGGTATGAACGTTCTGCGATGACGATCATCTTCCTCCGTGGGGTTGATCGACTAGCGCTACGTGGGGCTCTGACCAGGAGCATATGGAACATGCGGGCATGGACATTACAGGAGTACCACGCATCGAAGGTGGTCCGAATCTACACCGAGGATTGGACACCTTACTTGGGTCTTGAGATCTACAACCACAAGGAATCACCCGAGATCATCTCGGAGATGGAGGAGGCAACAGGTATCTCAGCTAGAGCCTTGACGGCACTCCGCCCTGGGTTGGACAACATACGCGAAAAGCTTCGCCTTGCCTCCACACGTCAGACAACCCGGGTTGAAGATGCAGCCTACTCGTTGCTTGGGATATTCTCTCTGTCGCTACCGGTTGTGTATGGCGAGGGAGACAAAGCGCTTGGGCGGCTCTTGGCTCAGCTACTCACGAGTTCGGGAGACATGAGCATCCTTGCATGGACGGGGAGATCCGGCAACTTCAATAGCTGCCTTCCAGCCAGTATCGCCGTGTTCAGCGAGCCTCCGACCTCCCACATACCGCCATCCATCCTCCATGTTGAAATGAGAACAGTTACTGCTGGATTCCATCTGTTTGACCTCGCCTTGGCTATAAGTTTGTATGACCGACTGCAAGAACTTCCCGTACCATTAGTAACAGGACGACGGATTAAACTTCCATGTCTCGCTTTTAAACTTGGGCGTGTCTTGGTCTCTTCTCAGAATGGGCCTGTATGTGCCTTCCGCGCACGGACAAACGAACTCGGGGTTGTGGAAATTAGGACCAAGGAGAATCTTTCTCAGTGCAGTTCTTTATATCTCATTCACCCTTGGATCAACTTTCTTCTCCACCAACTACCATTCCCTGACCCCAGTGGCACGTATCCAGTCCCCCTGGACACTGCATCCCCCTCGCCTCCTGTGTCTGTGTCGTCTTCGGAAAAGCAGATGCGTGTCCTCCAATTCATTTCTCGACTTAGGCAACCGTTTGGTGCTCTGTTACTCACGCGGACTCGCCAGAATACGGAAGAATACAGGAGGGTTGCTACAGAGAGTCTGATCATAGTGCAAGTGCAGGAGATCACACATACAATGATGGATATGCTGATACAGGGTGTACGGATGTTGGACGTGCTTTGACGATTCCAGGAGGTTCTCTCTGGGCGAGCTCCCTCTGCCGCTCCGTGGCTTTCTTACCTGGAAGAATCCGCATACTCTTACCGCGGTTCCAATACAAAGGCGCACTGTTATCACATCCGTTGGGATGAGTTACTGTACTTTCTAATAGAGGTGTTTTCCCCGGATATGGATATTCTGAGCGACGTACGGAAGCCTCTCCCAAACCCACAATGCATTAGAGACGTAACAGCAGTCGGCAACGGGGTTATTTATGTAATTGTCGTGGCGTAGCGCTCTTTCCACTTTCCAGCACAGACCAAGCCATACTCGTCGATCATCTCCACGTTCACAGAATCTCTACTCTCTTTTGGACATTGATTTGCTCACCCTTGGCACTGTCGACCACCAAGCGGCGCGCACCATGGACCCCTGGGATTTCACCTCCTCTTGGACAATAGACGCCCCCTCTTCCTCTTCCTCTGCCATGGTTTACGAGACAGCGTCCGCATCCACACCTTCTCCTCCTCCAAGCCCCGGGGAAGACGATGTGTTAATCACGGTGCAACCTCCCAGCTCGTATGGGGATGAATCGGATGATCATCGCCTTCCCAGTTCCCCGCCACACTTGGGGGGGAGTGCTCGCGTATCTAGCAAATGGTACACACCGGTGCGTTATTTTGTCAGTTCGAGATGAGTAGGGTCGAAGTATTTCGTGTTCTCCAGGACATGCCACCACCCCGTGCTATAGATGATCAACCTCGACAAACAGGCGCTCAGGCCCAAGCTCCAACTCATGTTCCTATGCCACCTGGCCCAGTGAGTCATGCCAAATGTACTAGTAAACGTCACTCGACAAATATTTAGACTGTCGTTCAACTACCCCTGTTCGACACATTGATGGAAATTATGCGTGTAAGTATCTCTCACCAACGCCTTTGGCCAGCGATGATGTATGTCGACGGATAGGAACACCGGCTGGCACAGCTTGCGACAGTGGATCAGCAACGTGAGTTGATGAGGTACATGGGTGGCCTCAATGATTGGCTTGCAAGAGATGTGCAAGATCGGCAAGCCGAGTTGCGGGGTGTCATTGCTCGCATCGATCAGCTAAGGGAAGATTTGAACCGCTTGGTCGTTGGCGTAGCACCAGGTCGGTACTAATACCTTGAATACATGGATTTGACATTGATATCGACATCTCACAGCGGAACCTATACCTCAGTCGCAGGCAGCAGGCGAAGGCGCAGGTGGTTCCGTTGTTCCACCTCCCGGTGTTTGGTCCCCGGTGCCAGTTCCTATTGGTTATCATGTTGGGTTTGTTCCGCAAGTTTTTCCCCAACCTCCTGTAAGACCTGAGATAGAACAGTCATTGCACTGGCACTCTCCCATCATTCCTGAACCTCCGAGATGGGATACGCCAGACTCTTCGCGGTACGACGGCCGCATGGGCCCAGCAGAAATGCCATATGAATACCCACCGCCGGGCATTTCCTTCGTCACTATCATGCACACCCTTGCAGTCATCACATCTATCGTCCTCGCCCTGGCGGCGTTTTACCGTACTGGGCCCATTCAAATAAGATGCCAATGTGAGGAAGGCATCACTGTTCGGTATTCTTGCTATTGAATCTGCAACGTCAGATGACCTCAGCAGCACTGTAGGGTCGCCGACATCCATTGCAGGATCTGCCTATTCTCACGGAACCGCCGAGGGTCAGTATGCGATTATCGTTTTTGTAACATGGCACTTATTGTCTGTGCGGGCAGTTGCTTCTTGTTATTCTGATGGATTGAGTGCCACCTCGGTTCGTGTTCAGGAGGGTCTTTCGGATGGTATGTTTCCAGATCACTGCCCGCAGCACCGCTCAACAGTTAGATCTTGTGATTTCTCTGGCTGACTTGGCACGCTTACCTTCTCTCTTCTTAGCCATCAAGAACATAGTAACATCTGTTGGTGGCCCTGCTATCACCCACGCGGGGAGCGGTGATGTCGTTACTTCATTTGCGGGTTCACAATTCCCTCAGATTGCAAGCACGAACAGGTGAGGAAAAAGTCTGATCAAGCAGAACATTAAAGGCTAAGTCAAATTTCAGTACCGCAAACGCTGCTACGAATGTGCATCCCATTTCCCCGACGGGTCCGCCGGTGCTTACCGCGCTGGTCACGGTGGTTGGAGGTACACTGTTTGGTGCTTGGTTGATATGCCAGAGTAATAAGCGCATGTTTTCTTGCCAGCTCGAAGGTGAGGGTGCACAGTAGTTTACTTAATTGTATCATTGATACCAATGGACTTCACGACCATCTGAAGTTGTCGTGGCAATGGCAGCCACTAATGTGTCCCGCTGTGACCTCGGCTGGCACTGTGAGAAGACTAACACTGTTCCGGCATACTCACCTCGGTTCGAACTGAGTCCGGACAGCCCAAGGCTCGTCTGTTGCTCCTCTGTCTCACCCCAAAAACATAGATTCTGTGGGCGCCAGCCACTGATGCTTTATCGAGTGCCAGTGCAGAGTTGCTACCAGGTAACCAGGAGTTGGTTTCACACGCAAAATAGACCCATCGATCTTTGCCTTCGCCATGTCGAGATCAATACTCGTTTGCATTGCTTGTTCCATTAGAGAAATACATATTGACCGTGCGTTTTGCCTGATACATGACATTGTACATCCATCGACCTTCTTCCGTGACCAAGAGCCAATGATGGCTTCACTCGACCAGTTCCCAAGGTTCTCCGACGCCCCTCTCCACTGATTCAACATACTCCCAGACCTCACCATTCACCTTTCTCTCTGCACGGGTAATGAACCTCTTCTTCAGATCACCGAAAAGCAAGTCGGTTTCGCCTTGATATCCTTTCGTCGCATTCAAATCCCCCGCGTCGTTGATATGAAGGATATAGTCCTTGGGAGCTGCAATCGATACCTCGTCCGTTCCAATCATCACAAAGTCTTCTGGTACCTGAGAATCGTTTCGAACTCGTACGCAAAATCGCGTGCGATGTTCGCTCGATACGTGGATGGCACCACAGTTCGCGTCTCCGCAGACCACACATGTTCCACTGGTGCGTAGGTACCAGTGGCTAAAGGGGTCAGCTTTGGACCGGACAAAATACCTATTTGAATGGCATTGCAATTAACCTGGAACAAATCATCGTGCCGCGAAAACTCACCATTCACCGCTGATGTGGTCTGTGATTGGAGGAAAGCTGGTCGGGGATATTGTAAAGTTCGTGGTGATGTTCATAATGAACTTTTTTTTACGGAATTGTTTGGCGTCGGCAAATGCGGCGCAGGATAAGAAATCGGTGACGTTGTAGGTGTCCGAGTCATTCTGGATGTAAAACTGGGGGGAAACACGTTCGACGTTTGTAGCGTAGGGGCTAGGTGGAGTGGATATCATTCGCCACCATTCATCGGCTGCCTCGCGGTTGACAAAGGTGATGAGGCATGGGTGTCGATAACCAGGCTGGGCCTGGCCCTTTCGCCACGGGGTTTCTAGGTTAGTGGTGACTCTATCTGGCGGGTCGACGGCTACTGACATATTCATATTTGAGGTAGGCAAAGAATAGTCCCATGGCAAACTCGAGAAGCTGGTAACAAATGATGAGGTGTGGGGCACTTTCGTTGACGTTGATTAGCGACGATGAGCCGCGATAGGTAAGTTTAGTTAGGTAAGCGGCGAAAGGACATGAGCGGACGCGATCCGTCGTCGATTCGAATAGCGGCGAGAGTAAGCTTAAGTGGCACGAGAGTAAATGCGAGGGAAAGATGTGATCCTGATGAGATGATGATTGTACATGCGCGCATCGAGACTATATAGTTGAGCCACGAGTGGCTCATTGTGTGACTAAATAAGATGTGGATGGATTTTAAGAAAGAGTCCATGTCAATGAGAGATGGACTTCATGAGGCGAGAGAGGGAAATGAAAGAGATGGAAGATGACGCGTATAGCGATGGACTTGGTTGTCGGCGACGCTTTGACGTTGCGGCTGTGCGTTCCTTACGTCGTCGACATCCATTGCAGGATCTGCCTATTCTCACGGAACCGCCAAGGGTCAGTATGCGATTATCGTTTTCGTAACATGGTACTTATCGTCAATCGGGCAGCAGCTTCTTGTTACTCTGGTGGATCGAGTGCCGCCTCGGTTGGTGTTCAGAAGGGTCTTTCGGATGGTATGTTTCCAGATCATTGTCCGCAGTACCGCTCAACAGTTAGATCTTGTGATTTCTCTGGCTGACTTGGCACGCTTACCTTCTCTCTTCTTAGCCGTCGAGAGCATAGTGACATTTGTTGGTGGCTCTGCTATCACCCACGCGGGGCGCGGTGATGTCGTTACCTCATTTGTGGGTTCACAATTCCCTCTGATTGCAAGCACGAACAGGTGAGGAAAATGTCTGATCAAGCAGAACAAGGCTAAGTCAAATTTCAGTACCGCAAACGCTGCTACGAATGTGCATTACATTTTCCCAACGGGTCCGCCGGTGCTTACCGCGTTGGTCACGGTGGTCGGAGGTACACTGTTTGGTGCTTCGCCAGAGTAATAAGCGCATGTTTTCTTGCCAGCTCAAAGGTGAGGGTGCATAGTAGTTTAATTGTATCATTGATACCAATGGACTTCACGACCATCTGAAGTTGTCGTGGCAATGGCAGCCACTACATAATATGTTCCGCCGTGACCTCTGTGAGAAGACGTCCTGTGTCATGTTCCGGCATGCCTCGGTCCGAACTGAGTCAGGACAACCCAAGGTTCGTCTGTTGCTCCTCTGTCTCACCCCAAAAACATAGGTTGTGTGGGCGTCAGCCACTGATGCTTTGTCGGGTGCCGGTACAGAGTTGCTGCCAGGAATTGTTGTGGAGGGTTGGCGGAGGGGTCACACAGAAGTTTCAAACGCAAAATAGACCATCTATCTTTGACTTCGCCATCTCGAGATTAATGTTCGTTCCATTATTTGTTCCATTGGAGAAATACATACTGAGCGTGCGTTTTGCCTGATACATGACATTGTACATCCATTGACCGTCTTCCGTGACCAAGAGCCAATGATGGCTTCACTCGACCAGCTCCCAAACCTCTCCCGCACCCCTCTCCACTGATTCAACATACTCCCAGACCTCGCCGTTCACCTGTTTCTCTGCGCGGGAAATGAACCTCTTCTCGAGATCACCAAAGAGTAGATCTGTTTCGCCTTGATATCCCTTTGTCGCTTTCAGATCCCCCGCATCGTTCACGTGAAGGGCGTAGTCCTTGAGAGCCACGATCGATATCTCGTCCCTTCCAATCATCACAAAGTTTTCTGGTACTTGGAAGTCGTCTCCCGTGTTTCGAACCCGTATGCAAAATCTGGTGCGATACTCGCTCGAAACGTGGACTGCATCGCAATTTGCATCTCCACAAACCAGACACGTTCCCTTGGTGCGCAAGTACCAGTGACTGAAGGGATCAGCTTTGGACCGGATGAAATACCTGTTTGAATGGTATTGTAATTAACCTGGAACAAATCGTCATGCCGCGAAAACTCACCATCTACCACTGATGTGGTCTGCAATTGTGATCGGAGGAACGGTGATCGGAAATACATTATGAGTACTGTTAAGTGGTGTAACAGACATTTTTTTGCGGAATTGTTGGGCGTCGGGTAATGCGGCACAGGAGAAGAAAGTGGCGACGTTGTAGGCGCCTAGGTCATTCTGGATGTAAAACTCGGGGGAAAGTCGTTGGACCTTTGTAGCGTAGGGGCTAGGTGCAGTGGATATCATTCGCCACCATTCATTGGCTGCCTCGCGGTTGACAAAGGCGATGAGGTATGGTTGATAACCCTGGTCCTGTTTCGCCACGGGGTTTCTAGGTTAGTGGTGACTCCATCTGGCGGGTCGACGGTTACTGACATATTTAAGGTAGGCAAAGAATAGTCCCATGGCAGACTCAAGAAGCTGGTGGCAAATGATGAGGATCTCGCTATCACACCATGCGAGTAGCTCGGAAAAGAGAAGCGTGGGACCTACGCCCGCTGTCCGAAGATCTTACATTGTGTTTTCGCTCGTGCCTCACTACAACGCAACGTGCTCATCTTTATATTTGGGCGTGCGTTTTGCCTGATCAATCGTTCTGCATCTTATGTTACATCATTGAATATTGACCTGCCACTGGTGCCTTCACTCGACCAGTTCCCAAGGTTCGCCAATGCCCCTCTCCACTGATTCAACATACTCCCAGACCTCACCATTCACCCGTCTCTCTGCGCGGGTAATGAACCTCTTCCTGAGATCACCGAAAAGTAGGTCTGTTTCGCCTTCATATCCCTTTGTCGCCTTCAGATTCCCCGTATCTTTGATGTGAAGGATATAGCCCTTGGGAGCTGCGATCGATACCTCGTCGGTTCCAATCATCACAAAGTTTTCTGGTACTTGGAAGTCGTCTCTCGTGTTTCGAACCCGTATGTAAAATCTGGTGCGATACTCGCTCGAAACATGGACTGCATCACAATCGGCGTCTCCGCAGACCACACATGTTCCACTGGTGCGTAGGTACCAGTGGCTAAAGGGGTCAGCTTTGGACCGGACGAAATACCTGTTTGAATGGAATTGCGATTAACCTGGAACAAATCGTCATGCAGAGAAAACTCACCATCCACCGCTGATGTGGTCTGCAATTGTAGTAGGAAGGGTGGTCGGGAATGTTTTATAGTGATTGTCAAGCGGTGCAACAAACATTTTTTTGAAAAATTGTTGGGCGTCGGGTAATGCGGCGCAGGAGAAGAAATCGGTGACGTTGTAAGCGCTCGGGTTTGTCTGGGTGTAAATCTGGGGGGAAAATCGTTGGACGTTTGTAGCGTAGGGGCTAGGTGCAGTGGATATCATTCGCCACCATTCATCAGCTGCCTCACGGTTGACGAAGGTGATGAGGCATGGGTATCGATAATTCTGGTCCTGTTTCGCAACGGGGTTTCTAGGTTAGTGGTAACTCTATTGGGTCGACGGTTACTGACATATTTGAGATAGGCAAAGAATAATCCCATGGCAGATTCGAGAAGCTTGGTGGAAAATGATGAGGATCTCAGTATCACATACATACGATCCAATTTATAGATGCTTTGATTTTCACCAGTGGGAAATCACCCAAAGAACTGAGGGTGACAACCATGGGAAGAGCGTTATTTCGGAGTGTTCGAAGCTCGGACACGTTTATTGTGATGCTGTGATGGGCACAAAGGATCGGTATCATGGGAGGCACTGCCTGGCCGCAATTGTATTATTCATGCGTCTCTTGGACAACATAATTGTTTTTGCCATCGGTAGTACCTGCAGTCTCAACATAGTTGTTGTGTCGAGGTTGGTATGTGCTACCCGGTGAGCACATTCAAGATGCTTGATGCTGTCGTCATCCGACTGTCTTTCCTTTTTCTTTAACAAAAAAGGTGTTGTACTCACGACGTCGCCATCCCAAACCCATTGTTCTAGTCTGGTGACCAGACTACTTTGTTCCACAGCAATGTTGGTCAAGTCCTTGAATTGGGCAGAGAATTCAAGTCTTGAGGTTGGCTTCTGACAAGGCATCTGTGCCGCAGGAGGAGATGAAATTTTATACGTATCTTGTTGGTTTTTGGATCAATTGGGACTCGTGGTTGACTAGGACAAGTCCTCACTGCGGTCAACTCGCGATGCCTCGGTTTGAACTGACTCCAGACAACCCGAGTTGCTCGCGTGTCTCAGAACAATTACCAAGACCCAAAAATGTAGACTGTGGATGATGTAGTACCAGTGCAGGGTCACTGGTGGTGGGAGTTACGGAGAAGTTTCACACGCAAAATAAGACCAGTGCACCAATCTTTGTATTCCATCAGGAAATCGGTGACGGTTTGCTCTACCATTAGCTAGGATTATCATATCACCCAACTCTATAATTTGTGTCGTGATGATACATCTCCTGACCAGTTTATCTAATCGCTGAGTGAATTGTTGAGTGATGCTCCATCTTTACGACTGAGCTGATTATGCTAATGAAAGAAATCTGGATAGGTATGCCCGATACTATAACTTCTATTTCCCATTGAAACCTCTCACAGACAGGTGATTTAGTTCCGCAAGTATCCGACGTGAGAAAAGGCTAAGAAGTACATTGCGGACTGGTATGGCGCTGGTATGGCGCATACTCGTCATACTGATTCCACATTGAAAGCTTTCGCGCATAGATGCCTTCGACCATAAACGCCATTCATACGGAGTCGCCAATGAGCACATTCCAGACTGGTATGGCGCATACTCATAATACTGATTCTACATTGAAAAATTTCGCACATAGATCCCTTCGGCCGTAAATGCCATTCGTACAGAGTTGTCAATGAGCCATAATCCGGACCTATATGGCGCATATTCATAACGTCGGCTCTGCCTTGAAAGCTTTCGCGTGTAGGTGCCATCGACCGCAAACGCCATTCGTGTGGAGTCGCCAATGAGCAGACTGTAGATTGGTATGGCGCGTACTCATAACATCGATCCCGCATTGAAAGTTTTCGCGGTCAGATGCCTTCGACCATAAACGCCATTCATACGGAGTCGCCAATGAGCACATTCCAGACTGGTATGGCGCATACTCATAATACCAATTCCACATTGAAAGTTTTTGCAGTCAGATGCCTTCGGCCGTAAATGCCATTCGTACAGAGTTGTCAATGAGCCATAATCCGGACCTGTATGGCGCATATTCATAAGGTCGACTCTACATTGAAAGTTTTCGTGGTCAGATGCCTTCGACCGTAAACGCCATTCATACGGAGTCGCCAATGAGCAGACTCCAGGTTGGTATGGCACGTACTCATAACATTGATTCCCCATGGAAAATTTTCGCGCATAGATGTCTTCGGCCGTAAACACCGTTCGTACGGAGTTGCCAATGAACCATAATCCGGACCTGTATGGCGCATATTCATAAGGTCGACTCTGCATTGAAAGTTTTCGCGTATAGATGCCTTCGACCGTACACACCATCTGTACGGAGTCGCCAACGAGCAGACTCTAGATTGGTATGGCGCATGCTCATAACATCGATCCCGCATTGAAAGGTTTCGCAGACAGATGCCTTCGATCGTATACACCATTCATATGGAGTCGCCAATGAGCAGAATTTAGATTGGTATGCCCCATATCCATAGCTTTTATTTCGTATTGGAACCATTTCACATACAGACGCTTTTGACCACAAGAACTATACATACGAAGTTGGCAATAGGCAAGACGCAAATCCATAAGAAGTGGTTGTAGTTCGCAGCTTAGGCAATGGTCGTATTCAATAGGAATAGCGATATTAAACGCACGTTATAAGATGTCTATGTTACGAGTACATATGTGATAACTATTCCGCCACCGTGCGGACTTGCTCCCTACTCTGCACGCGTTTCTCGCGGATCCTAGCCAAGGCACTATTCTTTGATGGCAGTCGTTCGACATCGGCATAAAGCGGAAATACCTGCCTGTGTTATTTGTAAGGCACAAGCACGACGTGGAATCAGACTGTTGGATCGTACCGATTCCACCATTTCAGGAGCTGGTCTACTTCCTCTTGCTCGTCAGGATCATACAGTAAGTCCAGTATGCTGTTATAAAAACGCTCGGAATCCGTAATAAGATCTGTGCGGGAAAAGACTTGAGTAGACATCAGTGCGAAGCGGGCCTGGAATTGATGTGGTGAATAAGGCAAGGTTCAAGTTAGGCAAACACACCACTGACTTGTGTAGCAATATATGCGATTGACGCTTTGGTGACCGCGCGCATACCGTGGATACGTGCATTTCCTGACCGTGTGGCCTTTGGTTCTTGGTCCACGGAGCTAGGGGAGGTGAAAATATGTTTAAATGCCTGATAAAACCGGCTCAACCCTAGTATGTTTTCAAACTTTGCTTGATAATACTCACAGATACGAGGAGTCCGCTGCGAAGGAGGCCGTTCCATGGATCCTCGGGGTCATACGTGTAGTTGGCATACAGGAAAATTGGCCATTGATCGCCTGCCACCTGAATCTGACCGTTTACAAGTTTGCTCCTCGTTCTATAGGCGTTCTCAGAAGTGTCACCAGAAAACTGAGATAATAGTAAGCTTACTCGGTGTTGTTCCAGTCGAGTCCTGCTGGACATAAAAGAGCACCAGTACGTTCATGGTTGAACCCACGTCCAGACTTAACGTTTCGAGGTATATGAGGACTCAATGATTGACCTTTAGGAGTAATCCAGTCGATAATTGCACTCTTCATCCCTTTCGTGTCGTCAGCCCTCGCACCATTTGTACCTTTCTGGATCTAGAATCCAAAGAAGCTTTAAGTCGAGGACAGTGGAACGATGGGGAAGGGGACGGAATACCAGTTCAGCAATGGCAACTACATCTTCTTCTGAAGATTCCATGAGTCTAGCTTCCATCCCAGGTACCATCCGAAGCAGGTCACAGAACACCTTGTACTCCCTTCGCTCTCTGAATGGAAATTGTGGAAATTTTGATTATTAGACACGAGAACGAACTCTCAATGAGATATTACGACTTACGTAGCTGTCAGATGCTCTTGTTCTTCGCCGCTGCTATCACTCGTAAGTAAGAGACCGTTGGTAACGAGAGTCTGGATGTTGCAGAACGCATGCACAGATCGTCCGAAGTGTCTGCCGTGATGAACAAGTGGATCCTGGGTCGTTCTGTATTGAAGAACTCAGCATTTTAGCATTGACAATGTGAGAGGAATCTCACGGCTTTTTCCTAGGTCCCAGTTGTAAAGCGCTAGTGTGTGCTCGCTTCTGGCCAGTTGGCGTATCGGGCGCTGGTGATGAGCGATCGTCATGATCGTACCGCGTATTTGCTGACATGCAGTAGAACTAGGCTGAAACGAATGGTGATCGGCGAGGACTCGATAGTATAGTCACAGATGAAATAAGGGAGCCACGGAGACATACACGCCTTGTTCGAGGGTGGTTTTATAGTAGGCACTGCCTCGCTTGCCAAACAATCGTTGAGCAGATTTTTGGCAAACTATCTTTGTGTTCTTGGCCCGCTCGGAACTTCTGCTACTTCTTGTCTTAGCGGGCTGCTCCGACTCAAACTTGAACTTGAACTTCGGACTCTGCCACCTCCAGAGTAACCACTTCCCGAAACTTATGGAGTTTACGGACCCGGGGTTGTCTTTCAGTTTTGCTGCCGGTTATGGAATCTGTTTTTCGCGGCCGCGGAGACATACCACTCCGACTCAAACTTTAAGTAACCTGAACTTTAGTGGAACGGTCAGTGTTAACCGAGCTTAGCCGACTGTCATGAGCAGTCTCTCTAAAAATCTAAGACAAGTCTTAGACACTGACCGACTTGTTGAATTGAAGGACTCTCCTAAGAGGCCGGTGCGGATGAGCGGTAGAAACAATGTAATGTTTCTACGGCACTTTTGCATGATTCCTGGCACCTAAATATTCGTACTATAGCCAAATAAAAAATGGATGTCGAACAAATCCGAAATCCTTTTTTGACATAGTAGTATTTACCTCTGGAGTAGCCACTTCACGGAACTTATGGGGCTTGCTTTGTCTTCAATTACTGCCAGTTATGGAGTCCGTGCTATTCACACCGCTTGTAGCATTGACCGTTATTGCATACAAGTGCCCTGTTGTTGAGTTGTCCCTTGACAAGATGTACACTTGATTTTTTATATTTACCCGTGTTAACTTCGGGCGCGCCAGTCACCGCGAATTCCACCCGCAGGTCTTGTGGCACTGGGCATTCGTCCTCGAGCATCCAGATCATTGGCAAGTCATGGAAACATACACTTCAGAGAATGGCGTTGGTAGGTTGTCCATCGATCACTATACAGTAATTGATTCTATTCCATAGAGCCGCAAACGATAACCATTATTATCAGCAAATCCCCCAGCTTGGGAGCCGGGGTGACAGAAAAAGGTGATTCATTGGTTCTGCATTGGCTAGGACTCGGACGCTGATCTTGAAAATACTGTTCCTTAGGTGGCACGGTATCTCGTACCGGCAAGCATGGTCGAGACGGCGACTCAGGAGATGACAGCCCCCCTTCGAAGATTCTGTGTTGCAGCAGAGAGGGGTTGCAGCTCGAAGAAAGCCGGTCGGCTGAAAATGCCTTCGCGGTCGTTGTCTCTGAGCTTGCGGAAGAGGTCCGACTGCTCAAAGATCAGATAATCATGCTGTTGGGAGACGCACCGTCAACACGGGAAAACAGCTTGGTTGCGAAGGATTCCGCATGCAAATATTGCTGTGGTAGCCAGGAGCGTGGATCGGAGCTAGTGGAGAAGTGGGAGTTAGATTCTCTTGAAGAAGAGTCACAGATCCCCGATAACCTCCGGCCCAGGCGCGCATCCTGACCTACTACGATACTGTTGTATCAAGAGTTAGTTTTCAACGGACATGACGTTCATCTCGCTACTACCACTCCACGAACATACGTGCCTGAATGCTGACCCCGTGAGTCTTCACGCCGGCCTCAACTCCTCTCAACTCTGCAGAGGGTGCCGACTGTCTAAATCATCGCTAGGCATAAACCGCGACAGGCGTTGTCTCTGGCTAAGCTCGTAACGTTGGACAACATTTAGCACCGCTCACCACCCCTCTAACGCGCTCCCCAGCGACTCGGCTAGTGGGCGAGTGTGAGAATGATGGAACGACCAACGAGCAGACAATGTAAAGTACGATTGATGTTCTTTCACCGGATCGAGCTCTTTGTGAGGTTGGCAAAATGCCGATACAGAGTCCTCGTTCTGTGCCGATGTAGTTGTTTCCTCGTTCCTAGAGTATCCCCAAAGACCAACCCGCCGCTGACAGAGGATGCAGTACACGAAAGGCGCATCCCGGGGAACAGTAATGGAGGAGTTGCTGGACAAGGAGTCTTTCATGCATGAAGACGTCCCTACGCGCTCTGGAGATGCATTGAGTTGGAGGGAACTCCTTGGAGGTGGATATGCTCACCGACTCTCGAAGGCGGCTCGAAACGGAGCTCGCGCAAGACAATGATCGGGTTGGAGGCACAGAAGCGGAAGGTCCATATGACCTCGCACGTGAGATAAGTGAAGAGCATGTGCCTCTGTGTTCGCTGCGTATCGAAATGGGCCTGGGACCCACCCGAAGAGAACAATGAGAACAGCGGGGTCCGAAGGCACTATAGGATGGGTTGTTTTGCCGGGCCATCGCAGTAGGCGTCGGAGAGGTACTTGGTATATTGAGCCTAAAGACGGGAATATCAGAATGGTATGTCAAAAAGACAATAAACGCGCTATAACTACCACACTGCCTGGCCTCCAAGGGCATCCATCCTAGTGCATCTCCACTAGGGAAACGCGATGTTCCTCGACCAATGCACTAGCTACAAATTGAAACCTCATTAGGTTGACTTATGTTGTGAACCCACCTTCTTACCAGCGTCTTTGTTCAACCCTCGCGACCAACAAGCCGTCACACAATCCACAGACGAGCCTCTCTTTTCCACCGTTGGCCCAGCCACACCTGGCTGCAGCGACGGCATCGATTTGTGGTGGTTTATTGGCATATTTAGTGACTTTGTAGGTAGAGGCGCGCGAGGAAAGAGTTTGTGGAAGGTCTGTATCCGGACGCTGGGGGCACAGGGGGCATTGGTATAAGATCAGATGGGGAAGGTTGTCTGGATGCGGATCGTTCGAGGATTGCAGTGAGGTGTGGTGCGCTTTTCGAGATGTCTGGTAGGTGCATCGCTAGGAGACGTGGATAAGTAATTCAGGTAATTTTTGTGACGACAAACTAACCCGGATGAAGGTCACACAAGTATCACATTCTACAGTAAACCTTGGTTATGCGTACTGAGAATATTGAGGATGGTGTGTCTGAGGCCTTGACGAGAGTCACTAGTCGTGACAAGCATTTATTTTCCGCCTCTTTCGAGACATTTTTTTCGTTGAGTCCGCAGTTTGCAATAGCAATGTCCCGTTCACGACATTTATGTTTCCTTGCCTCCTTTTCGCGTGCGCGGCGTTCAAGCTTAAGCTCCTGAAGCAAACGAGATGTAAGGTGTGGGGGAGGGCAATGGAGGAGGGTGTGCGCATGCGCGCATCCACGCGATAAGCCGGCGGGGGCGAGGGAGAGCGAAGGAGGGTGGGGGATGCAGAAGGGAAGCGAGGGCATGCGCAGCAGGGGCAGTAGGTCCACCAGAACAAAACCCAGAGCGTTTAACTTGAGGGGGAATGGTTCAGGGTGGAAAACCGCCAGTCGATCAAGACAGGGGGTGCAGCGTATGTGATGGAGACATACAGGAGCGGCGAGGGCAATCGGGATAGGTAGAGGAAGCTGTTGAAAGTATGAAAACAAGTCAACAAACGTGCAGGGCGAAGGGTCGACGAGAATCCACCTGAGAGCCGGAGACGAGCTAGACAACCCGGGTGGAAAAATGGTGACATCTAATAAATTAATAGATGGCAAGGAACGTCCACAAGACGAGAGGAATGAGTACTTGAGTCGAGATACATGTGCAGAAGACTGGATAGGCGAGCCGAATGAATCGGGAGACGTTGAGGTGAATGGAACAGCAGTCAAAATAGTGGAGAAGGTGATAGGATCAACTCGCCTGAGAAAGAATGGCTGGAGCGCACAGAGAGCGATGCATACTACAAGTCAGCGCGAACACTACAGAGGCGAGACGGTGCACGTACGGGTCACCCAACCCGTCTAGCAAGCATTCCAGACGCCCAGTCGAAGCGGGATGAGGGTTCGGTTGAAGGGGGCGAAATTGTCCCGAAATAGCCAGACAAACCCGAGGGGCGAAATGGATCTCAGACTTTTGAAAATGGGCTAAGCGCTAAGCTCTAAGTTTGGGGTTAAGTCTTGTACCGTAGAGCCGCCTCCAATTACTGGTTACCTTGTTTACAAGGTCACTCCTCCCCGTAATTGTGGCTGTGCGTCGACAAAATTTCACCCGTGTTCACCCGATCCTTCTTCCGATTTTTGCCTTGTGTCCTCTTTTGTGCGTTCCAAATATTAT
>JBBPRL010000322.1:0-16909 GCA_038093035.1 Boletus nancyae | reverse complement strand
TCCCAACCACTGAGGTGAGTACACATTTATTTAGAGCTACCTACCTAGTACTGACTACATACAGTACTTATTATTCAATAGGTAAGCTCAGCTGGTTTCCCAACCACTGAGTACTTATTATTCAATAAAGGTGTGGTGGCGGCGGGATGAGCCGTTGGGCTCATGGACGGCTTGGGGGGACGTGGAGGAGGTGGCTGCCAGTGGGTCGAACATTTGGCTCTCGTCACATCGCCCTCGTCGTCATCACTGTGTGAGTGATGTGGGTGTGGTTGCGCACCCGCGTTGCCCTTGCCGTGTTGTCGCTGTCGCTGCGCAGGTGATGTGGTGGTTGCGCACACGTCGTCTGCACCGCACGGTGGCGAGAGGGCAAGAGGGCAAGAGAGGGCGAAGGCAAGCGGACGATGTGGTGAGGAGGGGGTGAAAGCAGGGTGAGCGGTGCGTTGAGCCTCGTCGCATCGTGGCCTTGCTGAGGTGATGTGGAATGGCGGACGTTGTCCAGTGGGGTTGGGCAGGGCACGACGCCATCACGATGGCGTCGTTGTCGTTGCGTGGTAGAGGGTGAGGGCGAGAGCGTGGTGGGTGCCAGAGGGCGCGGTGAGCGGGCAAGTGGGTGATAGGCGAAGAGGGCGAGTAGGGGAGTTGGCGGGCAAGGGCGGCGTAAAGAGTGCGCGCGGCATCGTTGTCGTCGTGTGGCATGCTCCAGAGGGCGAAGGCGTGGGCAAGAGAGCGAGAGAGGGTGAGGTGGGCGAGCGGGTGAGAGGGTGAGGCGAGTGGGAGAGCATGAGGTGGGCGAGCGAGGGCGTCTGGTGAGCTGGGGGGATGCTTCATCGTCGTCGTGATGGCGTTGATGGCGTTGGGCTATTGATGACATTGCGTCGTTGTCATGTCGTCGTCCTGCCGCTGCCCTTGTCGCCACGTTGGGTGATCGTCGATGGCGCGAGCGTCGCAGCGGCGTTGTCATGATGTGGTGGAGGGCGAAGGTGAGGTGGCTCCAGAGGGCGGCACGAGTGGGCAAGTCGGCGAAGGGGAGAGAGGGCGAGGTGGGTGAGGTGGCAAGAGAGGGCGAGTGGCAAAGGGCGAGGTGGCGATAGGGCACGAGAGAGCGAGGGCGGCGTTGAGCTCGTACGCCGGGTGCTTGTCGATGGTGCGGACGTGTTGTCGCGTCGCGCCGTGGTCGCGGTCGTTGTCGCGTTGTCCCATAAGACCGCACCGCCCCGTCGTGCGGTGTGTTGAACGAGCTGTTGGGCTCTTCGATGCGGCTGGGGGATGAGGTGGCTGGTGGTGGGTGGTTCGTCAAGTGAGCCGTTGGGCTCATCAGTGGTCGAAAGAGGGTAGCCTAGGCGGTGGGCCGCCCTGTCAAACAGGTCGCAGCGGCTGAAATACTTACTGTCATCGTCGTTGCCGCTAGAGTAGTAGTAGTGGCGGAGTAATGAACGTGACACGTGACATTTTTGCTGGAAAAAATCCCAAGTCCCTGAGGGCTAGGAAAAGGGACTTCAAATTAGTACCAAGCTGTGTCGCTCGACCAATCTGTACGGCCTGTGGACACGTGTGACAGTGTGATAGTGTGATATGTGTCACTGTGGTCACTATGTGTCACTGCTGTGCCTGTGATAATGTGATAATGTGTAACTATGGTGCTGTTAATGCTGTAATATACTGTAATTATGGTTAAAATGCTGTAACATTATGTCAACTTGTACATAAATTATGATTTGCTGATGCCTTGTAAACCCATGTCCTTAGCAAAGCTATAGCATGCACGGCTTCCCTCCCCCCTCCCCCAATCCAACCTCCTCTGCCCTCGTCGAGCCAAACCATGGCACGCAGGGCTTATCCCCCATGTTGAAGTAGCCCATGTTGATATCGATGCGCACGGAGGCGCTCTAGGTGGGTCGTCACCTATTTCATCTGATATACTACCGTGTTTTTTTTCTTTCATATGTTTTTCTAGCCCTGGTCGTCTAACCTGTTCCCACACGAGTCCGACTGCTTGTCTCCTCATGTGTCGGCATCTGTTCAAATTTCTTACTCTCCCTCGGTTTCCTTCGCAACGTGAACATCGATCTTTGTATTTATTTATGCGGCGTGGACACCGATATTTTCTGCATGGCATGAACATCATTGCTCTCTGAATTTCTTTTTTCTTTGCTTTGCCCATGTTATTTGGCATTTTTCCTGACTTTGATCCCTGTGCCCCCAGTTGGGTCTGACCCCATTCCTCATCTCTTTGATGATGTGAACGTCGTCCTTTCCTTTCCTTTCTATCTACTTATCGCTTTGCCAATGGTGTGTATGTCATATAATTGTATGTCTAAGCCTTCTAGAGCGATTTAGACATCGCTTCTTCTATCATTTGGTTTGTTTTAGCTAAAGCATCTGTGCGATTCCCATCACCTTTCACCTGTATCTGGACGTCCCTCTGGACAACAGTTCATCCTCATCTCCCTCAATGCCCCCACCCCACCCTCGGTTGATGTCGACAAATCTGAGCAGTTCAAATCTCCATGGGATGCTCCCGACTACCCTGACCCCTCTCGGCCCTGGCGTGCATACATTCCAGGGACAATTAACAATGTTCCAGAACACTACCTATGGTTGCTCCTGCGGCTTTTCTATTACGAGCCTCAACATATGGTTACCAATGCCTTCCCCTTTTGTCTCTCCGAGACCGCCTCCCTTAAAGTCATACCGTCGTTTATGATGTTGTTTGAACTCGACAAGGAAATTCAACACCTCTATCCACTATCCGCCTTCTCCTCATCCCTTCCTTTGAACCCTCCTGCCACTATCCTCGAGAGCCAAGAATATCCATATCAAGTCGCGACTGCCCTCCGGGATGTTGGCCCCCAACTACTTGAAATTATCGGCCTCCTCATCTATCCATCTCATCATTTTCCCTCCGTATCACCTTCTCAAGATATTGATCACATTCTTTCATGGTCGAAGTCACCAGACATTCCCCTGTGAGGTGTTGCCCTTGATATCTCATCTACTTCCGTTGACGAGATCTCTTGCTACCTCGATCATAGCGTTCCTGTACACCTTGTCTACCGTGAAGGCGAGTCGCCTTTTGACCCTCAATCTCTTTGCGCCAAGGACATGGATGTGCACCATCAACATTTGCATAATACCTTTACATTAACCCAGAGAAAAGAAAAGCATTGTGCGAGTGAGGACCGCCGATCAAATCGGACAGCTCCTCCCCCTCAAAAAGCCAAGATGACCTATATGTTACAGGATCGTCTTGAAAGGTGCAAGACGATCTCGAAAAACGAGTATAACAGCAAGAAACATCTGTATAGAAGCAAGGTACAAGAGAGGCCTACAGGCGACATTGCCATCCTCTATGTCGATGAACCGGAGCAAAACGACGATGATTCTGATTTCAGTGACCATGAGCCAAGCCTTATGTTTGTCCGCCAGCAACCACAGGCCTCCAAAAACGCTGCTTCGGGCCCATCCACGCTACCTGCTGTTGATGTTTGGCGAACACGTAGATCACCGTCCGTCGATGATCCTGAATCATCTGGTTGGACGACGACATTCTCCCCCCCCTCTATTCGCTACTGCCCTTCTCATCACAACCCCTCCCCCTCCGTCATAAACCTCGAGCACAGTCTCCCCATCGTCGTTCCCGCTCCCCCCTGTACATCAACGCTCTCCGTATCGTCGTCGTTTCCAACCCCCTCTTCCCGAACCCTATCCACGTTCCCATTACCGTTCTCGTTCCCCTCGTCATGCGCACCCTCTCCCTCCTCGCCGTAGTTGTTCTCGATCCCCCCGTCCTACGATCACACACCCCGAAACCCCCCTTCCTGGCTATCATTCCGAAGCACCCGAGTTGTCCCTGTCAGTACAGCGCCCCACCCCTCCTGCTCTAGCCCAAACGGAGCTTACTCAACCTACCCACCATCACGTATGTTTTATTCTTTGTTTGAATTTGTATTCCTTACATTTTGTGGGCAGGTTACTATTGTACCCAACCTCGACGAACCATGTCCCCTACAGCCCCTGGCAGGATCTATGGATTCGGCACGTACGATTGATGAGGTATGCCCTTTTTGTCAAAGAAAATTTCATCCTAAGATTCCTTCAGGATACAATAACGTCTCCGCCAGATGAAGCAATGACAACTCCTGGTGTTGTATCCGGTACCCCCTTAGCCCCGCCCGAGATCATCCCCGAACACGCTGGCCCAGGACACCCTTCCTCCCCGTCTCCGCAGGATATAGCAATGTCCCTGCCCGATGAAGCAACGGCAACTCTTGGTGTTGTATCTGGTACCCCCCTGCCTGAGACCATCCCCGAACACACTGGCCCAGGACACCCTTCCTCCCCGTCTCTGCAGGATATAGCAATGTCTCCGCCCGATGAAGCAGCAGCAACTGTATCTGATACCCCCTTAGCCCCGCCCGAGATCATCCCCGAACATGCTGGCCCAGGACACCCTTCCTCCCCGTCTCTGCAGGATATAGCAATGTCTCCGCCCGATGAAGCAGCAGCAACTGTATCTGGTACCCCCTTAGCCCTGCCCGAGATCATCCCCGAACACGCTGGCCCAGGACACCCTTCCCCCGTCTCCATTTTCACATGCAAGTCAATGTTAAGCCTCCCCTTATTCTTACTCATTGTGTTACTAGGATGCAACGTCACCACATACCCCTTTTTTTCAACGCCGCTCTGGTTCTGTTGCAGACCCTTCGCCTGCCTGTCCCCTTATAGCACCTAATGAGGTGTGTGATCTTTTTTTTCGCCTTCGGCCTTTCTCTGACATGTCCAACCTTTTTAGCCGCAGAACCTTGTGTCATCCCCTGCGTGGTTGCTTGCTCAATTTCCCAAGGATTATCTCATACTACCCCCTCCCCTGGTCACCACAGGCCCATTGACCATCCCATCTCCCGGCATTCTGTACACCCCTGCCCGTTCAGAGTGCTATCTCCAGTTATGGCTTCTCGAACACCCCAACGATCCCCTATCAGATGTTATCCCGCGTTTACTTGCAGGTGGTTTTGCTTTCCGAATACTAATCGCTGCACCCCCCATGCCGGTGTCTTTGCCTACCCCCCCTGGGTTACCACATTTAAACCTAAGAGATTCTCCCACATATCTAAGAAACCTAGCGAATATTCTCGCTCGACCAAAGGCTCGTCGTTTCCTCACATATGGTGGGCTGCTATGGCGTCTCGCTCTTCATTACTTGGAAGCCCTTTCCACTCAAGACCTTGTTATCTCCACTTTGAACGGACCTACTCGCGCTGCCTCAGCCATTCAAGTAGATCTTTTCGATGATGAGGTTTCTCAGGGAGAAGTTGAAGCACTTCTCGGAACTGCCATCGATGGATCAACGCTCTGGCCTCCTGAGGCAGTATTCTACAGCAGTGATAGATGGATAGGGCGCTGGACTTCTGACAATGAGTCTTGGTTCCAGAACTACCTCTCAAAGATGTCTGCTAACTTCACATCTTGTTTCAGACCTCGCCGTGAGTGGTTACGAAATGCTTTCCAGGTTCGATGCAAAGCTGCGCAGAATGTTGTCGGGTCTGAGCAGTATGCCGAGGGAATATGTATCCAGCATGATTCACTCTTTTCCCCATTTCCCCCTGGCTGATTAACTACCCTGTGATAATTTCATTGCGATATAATTGTAATATACTGCTTTGCATCGTGGTGTTTCCCAGTTGTAGATACAGATCTACTGACCACACCATGGTCTACCCTTTTGAGTAAATACTGATCACTGTTTGTTTGTTTGCCTAAGTAAATCACTTGGCTGTGCTGCATTTGTTTGCATTTGTACACTACGCCTAACCATTGTCCATCAGTTGATGGCACCCCGAAACCCTCTAGGTGCGTCTTGACATATTTTTCCCAATACACTACTTTTTTTTTTGGCTTTGTATCTTTTTCTAGCCCTCGCTGTCTAATCTGTTCCTACACACAAGTCCGACTGCCATCCTCGCATGTAGGATCAGTTCAAATTACTTACCCTCCCTTGGTTTCATTTTTGACGTGAACATCGATCTTGTCTATTTACCTTCATCTTCTTTATGTGGTGTGGACCCCGCTATTCTTGCATGGCGTGAACATCATCCCTTTGATGAATTCCTGCCATACCATCTCTTGTTGCTGAAATTGCCAAGACCTTTGTACACAAATTCTACATTCAATACCAATCTTCAGCTGTCCTACGAGGTCAACCTATCCGCTATAAACATTTCAACTGCTCTTACACGTTGGTAGACTGTCCCAGTCCTCTCGCGTGTCAGCACAGGCTCTCTTCAGTTTGGTGATGTTGTCGTCATTTTCTCCTGATTGTGCTTGTCTTGCCCATGATGTGTACGTCATTGAATTCTGAAACATACCCTCAATTGCACGCTCTTGAACATCTTCCCCACCTCATTTTCTCCTGCCCCTGTCTGGCCAAACCATGGCACACGGCTCTTTTACAACCTTAAAACCCTTCTCCGCCTCATTTTCTCTGAGGTATCTCCATGCAAACTTTCGCTGTCGCGTTCCTCATCTGGAAAAGCGTGGCAATCATATATAAATAACATCTCTATGCCCACCGCTAAGCTAATCTATCCAGGTTATCATTCCTAACCCTCCGCTTTTTGTATTCTTTGTGGCGGATTCGGTGCTCGTCTTTCTTATCATCGTCAAAACCAACCTGCCGGTGGTGCTTCACTGTTTGCTATCTATTGTATCTTTGTCCAGCTTGTTCCTGTTGCTCTCTGACACCCCCGCCTTGTCATGGAAGCACAAGGGGCAGCATATACTACCCACTTAATTTTTTCTTGCACAAGCCTGTGACCCCCGTTTCAGTATCCATGAACGCGTCGTCCACCAGGCCCCCTCAGGTCCTCGTATTCGTCGTCACCATTGGGACCTTCAAAGCCATTCATGTCATCTTTACCATATTCCTCAGTCCCAATTGCGACAAACTGCCACCCCTCATGCCTTTTGTCTTCTTCTTTGGACAGCGACTTGTGTGCCTTTCTGAGGGCATTCAGCCCGTTCACTGCATTGTGCTTTTTCCCATTGATTTTATACCCCAATGGCGAAAGGTTGCACTTGTGTAATCTCCTCACCGGCTGTCGCTCATCGGGCGTCTCCTGAAAGGTGACAAAGGGCGGTGTGCACAGACTTGCATGTATGCCAAGCATTTGTGTTTGCAGGTACTGTCCCTGAGTTTCCATCACCTTTCCCGCCTTCAATGGTATTGTACGATAGATTGGGGGACTGGAGCCTTCAGGGCGAGTCTGGGTAACGAATCTGATGAATCATCGTGTTGTTAAAGTGATTTGAACCCCGGAAAATTTTCCGTACCCATGATCGTTGATGTAGAGGATTTCTTTTCGTCTGTCATCCTGTTTTGCTGCGGCAGCAACTATACACTCCCCCTCTTTCTCGAAAATGGCCTCAGCCTTCCGTTTGAGAGTATTCCTGACCTCAAGGGCAGGCTTCAGCCCGATATCAACTGTCAACACAAGCGCGTTCAATGTAGTATCGACGGACCCTTTCGCGCCTTGATCTTCATCCTATCAAGTTATATGAATTGGTTAGCAAAATATCGCAATCCCCGCTAAAGATATCAACTAACGAACCACAATTCGTAAAATCCTCCACTTGCGAGGGGGTTGAGACGAGGTAGGGAAGATTCAGAGCTGACTTGGCTTGGCCACCTTTCCAGAAAGGAAGAATATGACACCTTGAATCCAGGTGAGTTATTCCTGTCGCTCCTCGAGTTTAACCGGAATTGATTAACCCATTTGGTCTGTGAGGCACGTGATAATCCGAGACCAAATGTCGATGTGGAGGTTTGACGTGGCGATCTCGTTTCTTTCGGGGGAAGGTGATTGGTGAATAGATGCATGGACAATAACAAAAAATCATCGTCGTCCCATGGGATCCCTTTATTTGCTGATCGGATGCCTCCGATAGCTGAGCCTCCTATGTCGTTTGAATTTATGCACCTGCTCGAAGCAAGTGTGATGGAAGCTGTAGAAGACATTTCGTCGCTGGAGTCAGGTACGGCAAGAGTGAGCGCTTTGGAATTTTGCGACGAAGATGATGGTCTCGTTGGTATGCCAAGTGTATTCCTGACTGTCGATTTGCCACTTGGGGATGAGAATCCTTCTATTGGGTCTGACGGCAGCTCCCTACCCAAAGCTGGGGCCGCAACGTTGACCCACCTGCACCATTCGTGAATATCGTGGGTTACCCGTTGAGTCCATTAGGCCTACCGGATACCGGTAGGGGGTATAGACAGGGCGTGCTTCTGTTCTTGGGTATCCCTGACTTCCGCTCTAAGTAGGCGACCAGAAGCAACTCGTGAAGAATCTAAGATAGAATTATATCGCATCCCCTTGGCCTGCCCCTGTGGTTGGTTGTAGGTTCCTACACTGCACGACATTTATACAAAGAGCCACACCTTTCTGTTGAGGCATACTGTGGATTTACCCCTCCTCTTCTCAGTAGGAGGGGCCCCCTCGCTGTTAAAGAGAACATCGCGAGTGCTTTCCTTCAGCTTTGATTTTCCACTTGGCATCATGATATCGAGGGTAGTGGAGATGCGTTCACGCCCTATCTGTGTTTCTGTAAGCCCATTGGCATACTATAGTCACGTGTACATTATATCTGTGTCGCGCCTCATAGAGTAGAAGGTTGTCGTCACCTTATAGAGCCTGGTCCAGTTTGCTCGCCCGCTCGTCTGTGTTTCCGCCGTTGGCCATGGCTGGTTTCCAGTTTCCTTGTACAAATTTAGTTCATCTCTAGTACTTAACCCTAAATAATAGCTGACCTTCGCTCCTCCCTTGAAACATCACCTTTTGTCACTCATGTGGGACAATGCACTCAGTTCACTTTGTGTTGATGCCAGTCTGCTGGTCTAGTGAACACATTACTGATCACGTCTACTGATTATATTACTGATCATTATTTGTTTGTCACGTTCGTACTGAATACACTACTGAATACCATTACCTTTTTTAGTAAAAACCGAACACTTGCATTTGTTTGTACATGCCACACTGCTACCTTTGTCCGTCCCTCGTTGTCTACCATGTCCATAGCAGGCATGGCTTTCCCCCCCCCCCTCGAAAAAGCCCCCCCCCCTCGAAAAAGCTCACCCCCCAACCTCCTCTGCTCTCGTCGAGCCAAACCATGGCACGCGGGGCTTATGTTGCGGTGTCAAAATAATCATGTTCCCTAGAGATTTTTCTTGATATTGATGCGCACGGAGGCGCTCTAGGTGGGTCTTCACTTATTTCATCCCATATACTACCGTGTGTTTTTTTCTTTCGTATGTTTTTCTAGCCCTGGTCGTCCCTACGCATGAGCCCAGCTGCTTGTCTCCTCGTGTGTCAGAACAGGATCGAATCGCTTAAGCCCTCCCTTGGTTTCCTTCACGACGTTACCATCGATCTTCTTTCATATTCTTTATGTGGTGTGGACGTCCATATTTTCTGCATGGCGTGAACGTCATTACTCTCTCTTCTTTGCTTTACCCCATGTTATTTGTTGTTTTTCCATTCCTGTCATTGTGCAGCGCATAGGATAAAATGTATGTACATAGTAATTGGTTTGACCATGACATTATTGTCTCACGCTCCTCTTCAGCTCTTCCATCTACTTTCTTGTATACGTCCTGTCATCCACCATTTCTATGGGTAATGATTTGTTTTCTCAACTCACATATTCCTTCTAACCCCCTTGTTCCTAGACTCCTTCTGTGATGTCGACTTCCACAAATGGACTACGCTGTCTGATGGCACCATTATACTATCAAAGAACTCGCCATATATTCCCTGTCCTGTGTCTTGTGATGAGCCACCCTTCCCTCGCATGGATGGGTCATGGGGTCCTCATGAGATTTCTCTTCTCCCCCAAATTTATGACCCCGAACATCCCTATCTATGCCACATGCTTGTCGAAGGTCACCAGTCCTTTTCCCTCCCTCGCTCCATCTCTTGTCATCGACTCAAAGACAGCAATTTTTATCGCTATCCGCCCCTCCCTCGTCGTGGTCACATCAAACAGACTGTTGTTTCTACCTGGAAAGAAGAGGTGCGTTCCTATCACCACCAAGTCTCCCATCTGTATGATGAGCTCCAATCGGCCGCCCCTGGTCCCTACAAGGCTCCATCTATCGCCATCGCACGCGCCAAGGACACTCTTTTCACATGACTCACATGATGTCATACCGTGATGCCGTGGAGTATACCCATGGCCTTCAGCGCTTTGTCGCTGAAATTCAGGCCTTTCTTATATGGGGAAATAATCTACTTGGTCGCTCTCTCAAGGACAATGAGCCTGTTCGTCAATGCTTTCGTGGCGCCTATGTTACGTCGTCCACCGATTTTGATCGTCTCTCCTCCTATGGTGTTCCCGTCTTTTATCTTACCGGCATTCCATCCTCTAATTTACCCTCCACCTGTTACGTTCGCATCACCAAGCTCACCTCTATCTGTGAGTTCCACATGTGGGCTGATGTTAACCTCACACGCCACAAGAAGGATGTTGTTAAAGGCAAACTTGTACATAGCAAACCCCTCATGTTTTATCCCCCTCACGTGGGTTGTTCCAATCCCTTTGCTTTCGAGCGTGCTGCCCGCGGTTATGGCTCTCACGAGGACAAGCTGTTTTTCGAACAGCGTATCATTCAAGATTCTCTTATTCTCTCTGGTCGTGGTAAGTATCTTCAATCCCTTTCCTCCTCTTGGTTAAAATTCTGTGAAGCTCCCAAGCCTCCCCTGCCTCGCAAGCCTAGGCCCCAAAATAGCAATTGGTGTCGCCAAACAAACAGTATCCGCGAAGAGTGGCCTGATTGGGGCTGTGATTGGGATTCAGTCTAGCAACCATTAATCAGAACCATTCAGATCATCTTTCTGATTGGCTTGACCATGTCACGCTTGTGTTCAATGATTTGCGCCATCTCATCCAAGAAATGGAGGCCGTTTTCGCTGCTGCTCAAGACGTCTCAATTGTTGCCACGTATGATCATTGATCAAAATTGTCAACGTGAAACTGACATAAGCTTAGTTCTTGGTATTCTCATTCTTCCGTCTTGGGAGATGATTGCTATGCAAAACTTTTCCTCAATGCATCTTTGTGTTCTGAATCGCCGTGATGAAGATCTCTATTTTCTGTGACTTGTGTTGCGGACAGTTTGTGTCGTTATGATTAAGAATTATTTTGTAAAGCATGGGTCTTACTTCATGCCATGGTTATACTTAACTATGTATCACTTCTGTCACTAAATACTGATCACTACTGACTATTGCTTATCGGTACTGGTCACAATACTGATCACAAATGATGGTAGCTACTTGTCACATACTGATCACTTACGCTACATTGTGTTTGTTTATCAATATTTGTACATGTAACGCCACTTCCATCTCAATCGTCGTCCCATCACATGCAAGATCCTTGTTGATGAGTCGATGTGAATAATGATACTGCGATGAGACATCTCTCCACGCTTCTTGTGTCACATGGAATCAAATTTCATGCAAACAAGTGTTGAATCCTATCCTATGTCTATGTTAAGGGACTAAAGGTGACTAGCCAAGCTTGAGACCAACTCAGGACGACTCTACAGTCCACTGTGAGTAACCAAAGAGTCTCAGAGTGGACTTGCAGGGGGAGATGTGCACTTCAAGTAAATACTGGCAAACAACTGGCAAGCCACATTAGCCACATCATCAGAAAGTGAAATGGGCGCCACACAAGCGCAGAATGAAGCTAGAAAGATCTAGCAAAGTGGTAGGAAGGAAACTTGAATATGAAGAACATCATAAGAGTAAAATCAAGTCAAATAGAGTGCGAAATCACGAAACCTAACAGTCTACCTCACCTTCTCAACATATGCGCAAAACACATCACAGAAAACTACAAAGTACACATTTTTCAGCCCTCAGCACACAAGCTTGGGTTGACACCCCCAGGACCCAAGTTGACAAGAAATCTTATGTGGAAGTGCAATCATGACCTGATTAAGCTCAGTTGAAATGTTGTTCACTCCTTGCATACATCACACCTCCACTGGCAGGCTTTTCACAGTACCATGAAGAATGGCAATAAGATGGGTCTTTGGCTGGATCCTGGTGGTAAGCACATCGACATTGCAGAGAAGGAACTTATCCTGAATATTAGGACATGGTGGGACTCTACCGGATGGTCAACCACCTGTGTGAGATACAAATGGTAAGTCTATCTTTAACAGCCAAAACAATTTATTTAACAAGCTGGATACAGCCTCTTGATCAAATTTTCAAGCTACCAACTCAGTGCAACATTGTTGATTTTCAGCTGAATGAGGTAGAATGGTTGATACTCCACAACATGGAACTGGTCCTTGAGGTACATGCATTTAGTTTTTTGTAGATCAGGTGGCCACAACTGATCAATTCATTCACTATTTTAGATTCCTTATCTGTCTCAGTGCTCAATTTCATTGGAGATGACGCCTATGCTTGGTGCAGTGGTCCCTGTCTTCAAAAAGTTCATCAGACAGTGGAAATGTCTGGCAGACATCATACCACATTGCAGACCATTCATCTGTTTGTTGATCACCATAACTTAGTTGTTGACCCGAACATCTGTCTCTCACACATCATGGCGCACTGGGATTCTGAGCAGAGGACTAGAGCACAATCAATTGTTATACTGTTAGGTTTCGTGATTTCGCACTCTATTTGACTTGATTTTACTCTCATGATGTTCTCCATATTCAAGTTTCCTTCCTACCACTTTGCTAGATCTTTCTAGCTTTATTTTGTGCTTGTGTGGCGCCCATTTCACTTTCTGATGATGTGGCTGATGTGGCTTCCCAGTTATTTGCTAGTATTTACTTGAAGCGCACATACATATCTCCCTGCAAGTCCACTCTGAGACTTGTTGGTTACTCACAGTGGACTGCAGATACTGTATCTTCATTCTACACTCTCAATATCATTATTGGTTACTCACAGTGGACTGCAGAGTCGTCCTGAGTTGGTCCCAAGCTTGGCTAGTCGCCCTTAGTCCCTTAACATTTTGATGGTTCCCTGCATGTGCAGGGTTCTTTATTTCCATAACATGGGCGTGCTTGGTAACATCTGCCGACCACTGCATGAGGGCACCTCTCAGAGGTATGAATGGAAGGCACTACATGTTGTATAAGTTCAAGCTTGGGAATTTTGAAGTGCTCGGAACATGCTCTGGCAGCTATGATGGCATGCTTGTGGGTGTGAAACAAGGCCAATGCAGCGTCGAGCTTGGCCTGTGCCTGCTCATCAAAGACAGGCATCTGGGCAAGGTAGTGGAAGTCTAATAGTGTATAGATAGCCATGAGAAAACACAAAGGGAGAGCACTAGTGGTGACGCAAACAATATATCGTTGAATGGTCCAAATGGTGATCATGACTGGTGACTTGTTTTAGCTTCAAGATCCCATCATCAAACAAGTGATAGCCAACTGGCATTTGCAAGAGACTGAAATGATAGTCGATTTCGTCTGCTACACCACTGTATGTTGTGGTCCCTAGAGAACCAGAAGAAGTAGTGAAGTATTTTGACCTTCAAGAATTTGGCTGGACACAATAGAAGCCAGTCCCTCCAGCAAGGTTTGTGGATACTGTTAAGTCCATAAGACTTTGCTAACTTGACAAAAGCGTCAAAATCGTCAGGGTTGAGTTGAAGAACACTACCAAGTGGAGACTGACCCCACACACAAGAGATCTCAGATGCTGACACACATAACTAGTACGAGACTGTCTAATTTGACTAAAGTACTCAGATGTTGTAATGAATGAAAGTTCCTTAGTGTCATATCCATTCTTCCTCCTATCTTTCAGTCATGTCTACAAGTTTGTTGATGTTGCAAACATTTCCGATGCTTTCCAGAACTTTCCCACACTTTTCTGGACTCGGAAACATTGTCACAACTTGCCCATTCCCATATGCTCAGCCACACATGTAAGAATATCCTAGATCTTCTCCTATTCTTCGTATTTTGCTATATTCTCAATTAGGATATGTTTCTAATACTTTCCCATGCTTCCAAAAGTATTTCCGAATATTCCCGTGCCTTTGGAAATTATTTCTGGAACTTTCTTGTGCTTTTCCGGATTTAGAATGAACCATTTAGTCTGTTCATATAGTTTCCGCACTTTCATTTCGCATTTTTCCTGTTTAAGATAAAGTCTAGGGAATGCCCTGGACTATAACACCCATCATATTGCACTTGTAATACAGTTACCTTTTGCCCACAAGCATTAGTCTCTCGCTCATTGTTGCCATCATTTTTATCGTCTGTCAAGACTCACTCGGAGTCCTTCATCATCATCAGCCTGGATTCACTCGGAATCATCTCTCTCGCCCTCTTTCCATACCTTCACCCCCACCAACTCCTACAGAATCCCTTTGGGTTGAACAGTATCGTACCTCAGACCCCTATTTACTGATTAGGACATTCTAGGATTCATCCACAAGCATTCTATGTTGTTTACAACATTTATGCAGAGGACTAAGTGTCCTCATCTGTACAGTGAGAGAGACCCTTAGCCGCAGCAGTAGGCTACGGAGCGGAGGCAAACACTTTCCTAGAGGTCCTTTTTCAGACTTAGCAAGACTCAAAGCAGGTTTAGACCGCTTCCAAAACTTTGTGGACAAGGAAATCCTTGGATCTCGCCACTGTTCAGTATTGGCTTCAGTCACAGACCTCTGGCTGCAACTGGCACACTGTGAGTGGATAGGGATAGGCTACAGCTTGCTACAGTGGCCAGCCAACAATGAGAAATCTGAATTGTTAAAAACAGGACAACTGAAACGCGTCTCTGAGTCAGTCACTGACACTGTTTAGATGAAACTCACAGTCAGCTTCGTGTTAGCCTGATTGGCATTTCGACGAGTTGTCAAGACCCCGTAATCTTCATTTGGGAATTCCGAACTATTATTGGCATGTGTTCCGCCCAACATCCAATAGTGTCGCTGATGCAATCTATGAACAGAGTCAGTGAGCAGCAGCAAGCTAGGTCCTAGAGGTGTAGATGATAAGTACATACTATCTTGATGACTGATTGCAGCGTCGACTGTCAGTTGGACTCACTGAGGCAATGCGACTTGTGTGAGAAGCGGCAGCAAGCTCCGTCTAAACAGCTTTTTCACACCGATTACACCTCGCTTCCCAGGAGGTAAAACTTAAGTAAGAAGTCACAGCATCGAGCGGCTGCCCTTTTTGTTCCCAGTAGGTGATGCGATCAGCGCTGACTTGTAAAAGGAGTTGAAATCTGTCAATGTTCCACCCGGGAGGCCTGGTTCTGGCCCTACTCGTAACTCAGCACTGTGACATTATTGTACATGTTCCTGCTTCTTACTCTTACTGACTCTTGCCAGAACAACTTTCACCTCAACATTGAGGCTATGGACACTGAAATTATCCATATCGATGGGAGATTTCGCATCAGGGAGAAATTGGGGACGGGATCCTATTGTATGTATGATACATATCGTTCAAATTCTTCACATATTCAACATTTTATCCGACTGAATCTCTGTACAGCAGCTATTGTGTATCGTTTGCAGGACATATTTACCAGCCAGGAATTCACTGTCAAACTGGAGGGCTCTGATGGTGACAAATCATACTTAGAAGATGAGTATGCGATCCTCAACAAGTTGCAAGACAGCATGGTACCTGGGCTTCTGCGGCCTATTTGGTTAGGGAGAGAAGGAGCCTACCGTGTTATGGTGCTCGAGAGCCTCGGACCATCCTTATACAGCCTATTCCTGCATTCACCCAGCACATTCGATCTTGCTCACATCACCAAAATCGGACTACAAATGGTATGTCTCTGATCAAATCATCATAGAGACACTCTAACTCATTTATCAAACAAGGTCTCCCGGCTGGAGTACATCCACTTGTGTAACATTGTCCATCAGGACATCAAACCGCACAACATCCTGATGGGTGTTTGGGAGTCACAGGATACCGTTTTTGTGATAGATTTTGGTATTGTGCAGAAATATCGGGACCCGTCTTCTCGTATCCATATCCCGATGCAAGAGCATTTAGGCCTTGTTGGCACTCCCGCATTTGCATCTATCAACAGCCACTATGGTCTGCAACTGGGACGTTGAGATGATATTGAGTCCTTGGCGTACTCTCTCATCTTTCTTCATCGAGGCTCATTACCATGGCTTTCTCACGGCGGGAAAAGCCCTTCCATTTCAACCATTCTCAGCTGCAAACAAACACTTCTAACGGATGCTCGAGTTCACGAAATACCCACCGCCTTTGTTGATATTGTTCACCATGCACGCGGTCTTGCATTTACTGAGAGACCTGATTACAACCATCTTCGCTCTATCCTGTAGAACACTGCCAAAACTACACAACCACGTCTTATTTCCAGTTCCTACTCAACTATCGTTTTTACTCCCAACAAGAGAAAGACCAAACTTGAACCAAGTAGCGGTGGAATACGGCGATGGTATGTTATTGTTGTTACCTTTCTCACACTCTAACATGTTTGTTGAAGTAGTAGCAAAGTGTGCATGTACGATTCACCTCTCACAGAATCCCCTGGACGGGCCCGCCCCGCCACAGCACGAGGCTGCAGCAATGAAGGCAAAGTTAGGGCCAATACGGATTGAACTTTCCATGTATGTTTATGTTTGTCTTCAGCAGCTGTGAGTTCGGCTTCCCGGCAAGATGGCAGTCGGAGATTGAAGAATACTTGAGTGCAAGAAGCTGCGCTCACTAGACACCAATGATACCACTCCTTGAAATACGCCAGGCTTTGATCAATTATACCCTCACCCTTCTCCAAATACTTCTAATCTCTTTAGTCGACCTCACAAAACATCAGAACCCGCCCAGAAAACAGCCGATCCCTTATCACACGTCAATCCTTTCTGG
>JBBPRL010000321.1:0-16929 GCA_038093035.1 Boletus nancyae | reverse complement strand
CAAAATGACTTACAGGCGGGCCCGGGCCATTCAAGTACTCACTTCACTAATCCGGATCTGTCCATAGGACTAGCTCTCCGAATGGACGTTTTCGCGTCAATGGGATGGAGGCCGAGCCCACATCCAAGCACGCGACGATTACAATAGACCTGAGCAAATACTCTTATGCTCTACGGTGATCTCCCACAAGACAATAGCGTGACTGTGAGCAAACCATCGTTTATCATATCGGCGGAGGAAATATCAGAATCGCAGGGATATGCACGCCAGTCCACGGGATATAGTCCAAGACTATCGCTCAGCTCGTAAATGCTACTTTCCGCGTCTGTGCGGCCCCTTCATTGGCGAAGATTTTGGTTAGCAAAACAAGGCGGGAAGCTTGGAACTTATCCTTGTCGTCACCGCTCGTGGGGTCGCAGAAGTTGCTCCGCACAAGCTCCATACTCACATACGCGTTAGATGAATAAAAGCAAGTGTACTGAAGGGTTGAAAGGATCCACGATCTGCGACTATATATTTTCTGCCTTGTCAACGATTGAATCCACCAAAGTGAAAGTTGCGTTCAGGCTTGAAATAAACCCTCAAGAGACTGATCACAAGCTTCCCCTATCGTCTGTACGTATGCGGGTGGTGGCAGATCGTATACGCCAATGCGATCTGAGGAACAGTGGTGAAGAGGATCGCAGGGAAGTCGGATAAGCTGAAGTGCTTTTGGTGGTAACACCTAATCACCGTCTTCCATATCAAGATCGCCTTCAATCCCGACGCCCTCGCCCGAATCATCGAACCCGGTGTCGTCGACGTCATCTTCCCAGGCGGGCAGCACCTCGTATGGATTGGCTGTTTCGGGAAGGGAAGGTTGGTTTGTCGGAGTGGAGGTAGTTACTGCCGTGGGCAACAAGGACGTTGAGACAACGGCCAGGATTTCGTCCATACGACCACCGAGACGGTCTTCGAGTTCTTCTACAATCTGATGAACATAGATGGTGAGGAGACAATAAATGGTGGAGAGGAAATGAGACAGACGACATAAAGTTCGACGGGTTCTGTTGGGGAAAGATTTACGACCTGTAGTTTCTCGGCCTTTGTGAGGGAGAAGGGTGCGAGATCACGGACGAGCTGAGATATAGCATGAGGGGACTGGTGTGAGGTGGGGTGATACTCTGCCAACAGGTATTGAATCGCCTAGCTGGCGCGTCAGGCGAATTGTCATGTGGGGTAAGGCAGCTCACTTCGAGTTCGACGGTGCGTAGATTCTCTGAGACCTCTTCTGTGTGTGGCTCCAGAGTGGGTTTTCCTGTAGCATCCTCCTCCTTTTTTATGCGAATTGCTGTCTTTGCGCGGGCGACGTGGTCTGCGTCGAGCTCGCGGAGGAGTGCGAGGACCTCGAAGTTGGAGAGGAGTGCGGCGCGGGGGTGGACGACCTCCATGACTGGGTTGCGCTAAGGTTAGGGTTAGTGGACATTGACGAGTAAACAAACGACAACACGTCCGAGCCAAGAACGAAAAAGAAACCTGGAATATTATACAAAAAAAAAAGAAAAAGAAAAGAAAAAGCGACCGACATAGCTTGCCATGAATCGACCAGGTCCGTTTCTTGTCCTCCTCGTCGTCGTGTCCGTCGTTGAGCTCATCTTTCCAGGACAACCACCACAGCGCCCACCGAGCCTCGCGCCCCCCGCCGGTCTGTCGTCCCAGTTCAGATCGCCCTATCCGACGTCCCAGTATCCCCTCCCACAACGCACTTATCCTGCACCCGCCCTCCAGCAACAAAACCCTCACCGAACTCCCGCAGTACCACAGTCGCCCTTTCTCCAGCGACAGCAACCCCAATCCGCCACCTTTCCTTTCGCTGGCGCAGGCGTCCTCGCGCAGAATGCCGCTTCCTCTCTCCCTCCCCATATGAGCCCAAATCCACCCACTGCAACCCCCGCAACCGCCCCATCAGCTTCCTCCGCCAGCGAAGTCGGGTTCGATCCAAACGAGTTCCCCGCTCTCGGATCTCTCGGTCAGACTAACAACTCAAATCCACCTGCCAGTAACAATGGCCCATCCTCCCTCGCCAGCGCAGCCCTCGCGTCGTCCGCTAACAATCCCTCAAACACCGCGACAAGCTACGCAATCCAGGCAGGCCAGGGTGCCTCGACACCTGCAGCCACAAGCGTGCAACCGAGGGATTTTGGTCCGGAAGACTTCCCTGCTTTGGGGGGCCAACAGGCCCAACAACCTCAAAGCCAACCCCAGTCTCAGAATCAGCCATCCGAGAATCACTCTCCAGCCCATCCACCTGGTTTGAACGGCTTCAACGATCATCGAACAAATATACTGGGCTCGTTCAATGGCGCCCACCAAACGAACGCAGCTAATATTCCCTCCTCGGCCCTCCCAGGGACACAACAATCAGGCACACCCGGAATGCTCAACTTGCGGGGAATCCATCCAGGTTTCCAAACCCAGGGCGACGCCGAGAAGCAAAGGGTAAGTGGCCGCTTTGATCCCCTGGTTTCCCGTCAGTCCTTGTATGTGCACCATTCGCGTGCCTATTGACGGCTTTCACTTGTATCTCAAAAGTATTCACAAATTCACCAGCAAAATTATGCCTTGAAACTCAACCAGGTGTCGCATGCGGCATGGAATGCCCCCAATACCAATCTGCCACCTTCCCAACCTAATGGCTCGACACCCGGTCAAACGCAGTCACAGTTGCAGCCCCAATCTCAACCACTCGTGCCAAATCAGCTTCCCAGCCAGCTACAATCAACCCCAGCACAACCGTCCTCGCAAGCACAACAGGTCCACGTGAACAATAATCCCCAGTCTCAGACACAATTATCTCAACATCTGAACCTCACCGTTCCGCCACCCGGTGTCAGCCCATATGCGTCAAACGGAAGTCATCCGCTGCAACCTCCCCATCCTCACGCACAGCTGCATAGCTCCCTTGCGCAAGCCCAGAATCAACCCCATCACCATCCACAAACACCTGCTCAGCAAGTGCTCATTTCGGCCGCTGACCGATGGGGGCTATTGGGGTTACTCGCGATGATAAAGAATGCGAGCATCGATGCAGATTGTGGTCTGAGTAGCGTTGGCACGGACCTGGGTGCAGTGGGTCTCGACATGGGTTACGAGGGGTGAGTCTCGGGTTCTTTAGAGTAAAAGGATGTTGTCAACCATGTCATGCAAAGGAACCTGTACTCGACGTTCATAACCCCATGGGCCGATCAATCAGCAGCACGGAGTGTTGAGCCCGACTTTCATCTCCCTTCCTGTTATAACGTGCAGCCTCCGCCTCCTGGACCGAGTAAAGCAGGAGCTTTCAGCGACGAGACATTATTTTACATGTTCTACTCGAGTCCGAGGGATGCATTACAAGAAATTGCTGCACAAGAATTGTGAGTTTACCTTGACTGGCTCTTTGTTTGCATAGTCGTGTGCCCGCCATTAAATCACCCATAATAATGCTTACGCACCTGTTGAACAGGTGGAATCGGAACTGGCGGTATCACAAAGATCTCCGGATCTGGATAACCAAGGAAAGTGGCAGCGCCCCATCGACAAAAATTCCAGGAGGCGAAGCTGGTACTTACACGTGGTGGGATCCCGAATCATGGACAAAGGAACGAAAAGAGATGACGGTGCGATATGCTGATTTGGAGGAAAAGACCGTCCCAGCGTTCGTCATGGGACCAGGGCTAGTGCTCAATCAGGCCGTCCAAGGTGCCCAAGGACAGCAGGTTCCAGGCGCGATTGGGTCACAAGTATCGAATCAAACCGCAGGTCAACCCAGAATGCAGATGGCAGGCATTTGAGTTGTACCACCAGGTTGTTACTCTTTCTTTTAGTTCCTGTCTTCGTTTTGCGCCAATCTTTTTCTTTTTCTTTCGTGTGGTGTAGAATTATCGTCTACCTGCCCTTGTTATCCTAACGTCTCCCCCTCTTTCATTGCCAGTGTTCTTGAAGTGAACGATGATTGTATCTGTACCTCTTAATTTGCTCACACCGTCATCACCTCCCTTCTGCACAATGCGATTCTTTCAATTGTGGACATTTTCATTAAAGGGGTCAGACAATTGGACTAGCCGTCTATCTGGGAATAAGTCTGAGAGGCACCCTTAAAACATCGACCAAATGCCAAACTCAAAGCAATAAATCATCTCCACTCGTCGACGTCTCGCCACTCTTGATGGGCCCAAAGTTCCCAAATGCATTGCCCGAACCCACGCTTGCAGCGCCTGGTTTGGGGGAGGATGCCCAAATACCCGCTTGCGCCCTCTCCTTTTCGAGATCTTTTATCGATTTTCCGGTGGTCGCTGTCGATTTAGCGGTGGTGCTGGCAGACGAGCTACCGAGCGACATGGACCACAGGTCCTCGAATCCAGACGAGCCTTTGGCGGATGCAGACGGCGCGCTCGAGGTAGCAAGCGGCGTAGATGTGGTCGTAGGCGAAAGCGCCTGTGACGACGTCCAAAGGGATTTAGTGTTGTTCTGCGCTGGCGTAGGGGATATCGTGGCAGAAAATGACTGGGACTGCCTGTTGTTGGTGATGGACGAGAGTGGGTTCAATGGGGTGTTGAACATCGGAGGGGAGGTGGTTGCCGGGGCTTGCGACGCCAACGCAGGGTTGACCGCCGATGCCGGACGGCGGTTTGACGGCGGTGAGCTATTCAGCATCTCTATCAGCGTCGGCCGAGAGGAGGGCGGGGAAGATGGAGAAGGTGCGGCTTGGAAGTCTGCAAATTCATCATCTAACCAAATATCAGCAAGCTATCAAATGGTGGTCAAGAGAAAGCCTAACCATCGAATCCAGTCAAGGAAGGCAATGCTTTGTTGGAGCCGGCCGCGGCGTTGGGAGTGACAGGCGTGTCATCAAATCCGCCTAGGAGATCGACCTCTGGTTCTTTCTGCTGTGATGCAATTGGGGCAGTGGAAGTCCGAGTGCTCAAAGAGGAACTGGCTGCTGCAGAACGGGAAGAGGGGTTACTCCGGGAGACTGAGTTCGATCGTCGGGTAACAGTCTCGTCATCCCCGGCAGTGTATTCTTCAAAATCTCGCCGACTCGTGTTATCTTTGAAGCCTCCTGAACTCCCACCTGAGTAGTAATCTAACGACACAGATCAGCTGGAATCAAGATGAGAACAACGACTGTTTACCGTCTCTGCCGCTCAATCTATCCCCATAGTACCCGCTGCTACTTAAACTGTCACTGCCGAACCCACCGTAGCGCCCAGACCCAGAGGAGGAATTCATTAGATCGTTGCCAGTACCGACGTATTTTCCACGATTTGTTTTTGCTTTGCGTCTCTCCGCACGAATAGATTCCACGTCAGATAAAAGTTCGACCAACTCACGAGCACGATTGCGAACTGATGCAAGTAAACCTTACAAAAAAGTAGGGGAGCACAGAAAGGGAAAGACATACCATTCTGCCCCTCGTCTTTGCCCTTGTCATCTATGTAATGGAAATTCCTGAGCATTTTGAGAGTAGAGATGTGGGAACGCGCGTCGTCAACGACACGTTCGCTACCGTGCTTGATGAGATACTCGAGCAATTGCAAAGCCTGGGGTGCGGTGATGAGACGCCGCGAACGGAAACTATGGGATAGGCTACCTTGTAGATTTGACGCCATTGCCGAGCTTCCTTTTCCATGAATCGACCATAAATACAGGGCATAATCTCGTTGAAGGTTTGGCTACAGACGGATGGGGATGACCATGGATTGTGGAACGTGGTAGACTCACAAATTGAATGACCTTTTTTAGAATGAGTAAGCTAGGACAAGGAGTAAGTAGTAGAGAACTGACCCTTGAGCGATCTCCTGCATCAAAGTCGAACTTGCTCCCCTAGAGATGCGAGTGTGAAGGTGTATGTTCCAGAGAAGGCGCACTAGCGTACCAAGGTTCGTCATTGGTTGCTTCTTTGACCTTGGCTTCCATCTCGCTGATGTTGAGCACGGTATTCTTCGCCTACGGATGGTGAGAATCACTGAGCGGGAATTGTAAATGGTTGAAATACCTGATTGTACATGGCCTTGATGTCGTATATTGTCACGCTCGAGAGCGCATTTGTGATGGAGTCCCAACGGTCCATGGTGGTCGATGTAAAGCGCGTTGAGGATGACCAAACGAATAGAGCTGTGCAACCCCCCATGGAGGGGTCGAGTTGCCAGCTAATTAAATTGTGTGTTGGTTTCTGCTGGCGATGCTCAGAGGTTGCAAGTAATGACCTCCCTGCTCTCCCGTCTTCGTCGTACGGGTCGTCGTGAGCCCACCCCAGAGCATCCCCAGCCGATAATTGAGCAAGAACAGTTGCAGATCAACCGCAAGATTCTCCAGGATCCAAATGCATGCCTTGATTCCGAAGTAGAGGATCCTCTGCCTCGCGGTCTCACTCCGAGCACTCGGTTACCCTCTGCGGGTGGGAGCAGCAATACCCGTTACCGCGCCAAACCAAAAGATTCACAGCCCGTGGCTCACTTGCAAAGCAGTCCTGGCTCGTCCGTGGACATCTCGACGCGACAGTCCATCAGCCGCATCTCTAAAATCGCAGGTGGTGGTGAATGGTCGACATTTGGAAGGAGGCGTGATCGCCGAATGCCTTTGGATAATCCGGAGGGAACCTCACATCCTCAGTCCACCAAAGACAGTAAGCACCTCAGCACAGACAGCATCCTATCCACGTTCACGCTGAGTCGACTCACACACCCTTCACGAAACTCTGCCGGCGCGCACGACAAGACTCCAAGTCCCAGCACAAGATCACCAGAGCAATCACCCGACATCCAATTTAGCAGCGAACAGTCATCTCCGACGAACACGATGTCATCTAAACGACATCCACGAACGCCACAGAGACCATCCTACACAGCCCCAACTTTTGCTACGAATTTAACGACCTCTGTGCATCGAGGACTAGGTTCTGATTCACCGCATACTTTTGGCCATCCAACACCGCCTGATAACCCCGCAAAGTTTTCTCCTCCATACCCTTCTCCACCGCCCCCCCTTCCTCCCCTTGACCATCCCGAGCTGGTGTCTGTACTCCCTCCGCGTACAAATCCTACGTCTACTGGGTCCACGTTACGCGATCGTTCAAACACTTTACCGACAAAACGTCGCACTTCCCGCAAGGACGAGCTATTCCCCTCGTTGTCTCTCAAGCTCAGTCGCTCGCTTCGACGTCAGCTAAGCCCTGTTCACGCCAAGCAGGCTTTCAGCACAGCGATGTCAGAGCAAGAGGAGACCCGACCCCCCGATAGACGTCGGCGTGCAAGGACTGTTTCTGGAGGGGCACGGCAGCGACGGACGAGTGCAGATTGGAGCTCATACCAGGCTTCAGTTGGAGTGACCTCGCATGCGAATCAAGCATGGCCTGCAGAGGTTTCGCGAGAGATTCTCAGACTATCCTTATCGGGACAAGATGGGTTCCAGGGGTCATCGACAACACGTGGTAAGAATGCGGACCCCGTTCGTAGACCTGATCATGTTTCGTCGCCATCATTTCTACCTTTTCCTCATCCATCGCGACCAAGTTCCCCAGCGCCGCTCAGAGCGTCGGCGACGCTTACAGGTGCGCCAATCTCCATGTCATTCACAGGACATCATCTAATGCTCGACTCGCATTCAGACGGCCGGGAAACAGTATATCTACAAAGACCACACTCTCTTCAGTTCAACCTTGGAAACCGCAGAGGCAGCGAGCTGCCAGAAAGAATTACGATGACCCAGGTGAAGCGGAGCTTATCAGCCATTGAAGCTCGGATGACCCCGAACAATCGCGCCAGCGGCGCCACACACTATGCCTCTTCGGGACTAACCGACCCTGCCCCGACATCGTCTGGCGCGCCCCACGCGTCACTTGCTCCCACACCATCACGCTCGCTGTTTTCTGGTCTGGGTTTTCCCTCCAACGCCCCCGCCTCCCCTTCCATGCAGGAAGAACCATCCACCCCCACGCCTGAGCCGAGGCACCTTAGTGATAAGAGCAGAGGCAAGCGCAAGGCAGAGGACAATCTAGACCTGACCCCCCCAGAACAAAAGAAGGAAGGACAGCGTGCAACTTTTCTCCTTCCTTCTGAAAGTCGAAGTAAGTACCAGCTTCATATCACGCCGCTCTATCGGCTCTTGCTCAAATTGAAACAAGGTCAGCGCGTCTCAAACTCCTCACACGCTCCATCGTCCTACCACCGCAAGCGCGCACGCCTGTCGTTAACGTCTCCCTTCGCTACACCTGTGCAATCGCGACCAACCTCTGTACATGAAACACTCCAGTCCGCAGGTCGCAATCATTACTTCTCGTCTCTCTCGAGCAGTACCGGCGCTCCCCTTGCTTCTCGCACACCTTCGCGCGCTGCATCCCAGCCTCCCACCCCTAGTACCACCAGAAAGCACGAACGACGTACATCTATATCCCAAGCTTCGATACCTATCAGCGCATACATATCGCCACATGCACCATCTGTCAGCAGGTCGACCAAGTTCCATATGCGAGATCCCCGCAAACCCCCAAAGAAGCCTAGTAACACGCCATGGGGACTTCGATTCGCGACAGAAGACGGACCAGGTTCACCAATGCAAGCATGGTGTTTTTTCCTTGGTTTCCTGCTGTTTCCTATTTGGTGGGTAGCTGGGCTTCTCCTCCGTATTCCAAGGACAAGAATTGCTGGGGATGTCGATGCCGAAAAGGGCGTAACCATTGATGACCCTCAGATAGAACACGGTAAGCCTCGTACATCTCTTGAGTGCCTTTATTTGACCGTTTCCATGCCAGACGCAAAGATATGGCGCTTCCGATGCCGTGTGATGGCAATCGTATCACTAATCACATACGTTCCGTTCATCGTCCTCGTGGCCATTTTCGCACCAAGATAGCAAGCAAAGTATCCCATAGTTATACCGTGCATCCACATCACGTTCTCCATCACTTTCTTGCATTGCAGTAATGGACATGACACGCAACAATTTTTCTTTAATTCTCCTGCCAATCATTACACAAATCACTCTTTTATTCGTCCACTCGTTGCTGTTTTATAGAGTAGTGTTATACCCTCGCCATTATAGATGGCCTTAGTGGACCAGTGTTGTTTAGCTATCCAAATTGTTCTACTAGCAAGCCATTCTTGACGACTTTTTGCCAAACAAACAGTGGATGTCGCCCTCATCATGGACAACCAGACACCAGAAGAGTTTCTTGACAGCGTCGAGGGCGAAATCTCCTTTTTCCGCTCGGTAATGCGAGCCCGCCCAGTCGGCAAACACAAGCACTTTCACGTCCTCGCCATACGCAATGCCATCCACAACGACACCGGCCGCGTCATCCCCGTCGAGAACATCTGGGCCAAGCTGAGGACCTGCTACGATCTCGAGACGCTCGAGGGTGCGGTATGACCCACCCACCCACGGTCCATGTTAGTCGCTAACTGGCATGCCCCAGGAGACGGACGCACTCGACACGTCAGGCCCCTGGCCACAGCCAATACGCTCCCCGTCCCCGTCCGAAAACCTCTCGCGCCACCCGTTCTTCCGCGACGAGTTCGCGCTGCCGATGGACGAGTCGTTTGAGTCGCTGGTCGCGGCGCGCCGCGTGCGCGCGACGGCGTCTATCCCCTCGTCGACGCCTGCGCCGTCGCCGCGCCAGCCGAGCAAGACGCGCAAGGTGAAGGCGCCGAAGCGCAAGAACATGGCGGACATGGCGGGGCTGGTCGGCGGGGACAGCGACAGCAGTGCGCTGACGCAGGAGAGCGGGGACGAGGCTGCGTTCACGCCGCGGGAGAGCGTCGTGACGGGCACGGATGCGGGGACGGATTTCGAGGATGAGGCAGAGGCGCAAGAGGCTGTTTCGTCAGGTGTGTGGTGTGCTCGCTCGCTCGGAATGATCATGACGACTTTTCAGCATTGGTCCAACCAAAAGTTGGTCGTGGTCGAGGAGCAAAACCAGGGAGAGGAAGAGGGAGAGCAGGCTCAACAAGTTTGGGCCGTGGGGCAGGCAAGAAGAGAAAGAAATAGACACTATCTGGCCACGTAAATTATTTGCACAGCAGATAGTGTGGACACTAGTAGTACATCAGACAAAAGCGCTTGTATTAGTCCATCACCACATCCACATCTTCTATAGGCTGATCAGATCTGGTTCTCTGACTGTGTCGCTCAGTAACGAAAGCATCTATCCTCGCTTTCAACTCTACATCTATAACCCGAGTCAACTTGCGTAGCAAGGAACATCGAGGTAACGCTTACCGGGGACGACGTCGTTGATCGAAAGTGGCTTCCGGTTGAACGGATCCTTGGCATCAGAAAGCAGGTGAGACTTGATTGTAGCACGGTCGATAACCACTTGAGAAGATGGCAGAATGACCGGGTCGCGCATCAATGTGAACATCAACGGATCTGCAACCGTGGTAAGCGGAATGAGTTCGGGTGACGCATCTCAAGAACGAGAGCCTACCTAGGTATTCATCGGGGATTTCACCTAGATCTTCCTCGGCTTCAATCGTCGCCTTGGCTTCCTCAACCTTGACGACGAATAAGCGCATCTGTTCAAACTCAGTTTCTGTCTTCAAAGCGATCTTCCTCGCTCGCTCGATAGCCTTGTCAAACAGGCTCTTCTTGTAACTGCGTCCGTCGTTGGCGACTGCGCGCGCAAATTCTTCCTGATCGCTCAAGTTTAAATATACTTGCAAAATATCACTGAGCAACTGTCTCGGGTCAAAGTGATATTTTTCCGGTTCCTTGACGCGCAGCTCTCCACACTTGGGGCCAACGAGCGCTTCGAGGTTGTAATCCAGCATGGCGGCAAGCTTGTCCACGATTTCAGGCATCATAAACGGCGCCTTTGTCTCTGCAGTAAAGTCTCTCAGCAACCCGACCGTCGATTTACCCAGGGTCGTATAGCTGGATGCATGACGCTCAAGTCCACGAAGCGTGTTCTCGCGTTCACGCCGGTACTGCGCAGGCCGAGCTGCCCAAGCATTCTGGTCGCGCATTTCAGTCTGGATATTGTGAATCTGTGTCAGTTCGTCGAGGGACTCGTCCATGAGATAGGTAACGTCGTTGATCATCAGATTGATGAAGCGAACAAACTTGTCAACGTTTCTGTCAATGACCCGTAAAGACGTGGGGACAATTGTAGTGCGACGTCGTACTCACAACGCCTCCGCATTGAGCGCTTGCCTGTGAGCGGGATTGCTCCAGATTGCCTTGAGAATATATGCAATATTCCTCCTTTACGACCCATCAGACTTGTGATACCAACTATGGACACAAAACTCGCCTGGCATCTAGGCATTCGACCACAATTCAAAAGGATCCCCGTGACAATGAGAGAGCACTCACTGAATTTGTCGTAGAACTGTGAGCTCGCCCCAGTCTGTTCAACCTCTGTTTACGATGACCATCTCAAAATCAGAATGGATAGAGGCACAAATAGTCCCACCGATATAAAACTGTGTCAATGCCGAGATCAGATGCTTCAGTGCTAGAGGGTGGCTGTTCAGGTTTCCACCCAAAATTCCACCTCGTTCATGTCCATAGGGCAATACACCATAAAACAGCGCCTACGCAGAACATTAACATTGGCCAATCAGACTGTTTGATTACCATACCTCGTTAATCTTGGCCTTCAGGAAAGGGTTCTTGATGTACCATGTAGACGTTAAGAAAGTGAGGGCAAACACGAGTAACTCGTCTTTTCCAGACAAATTCAAGCTCTCCGGTGAATGGCTGAAGAACAATCCGTAAACACTCGTCGTTCATATCGAAAGAACGGCGTACCGAGTGACGAAAAGGAAAAACTCGATTACATCCTCCAATATATATTCTGGAAGCGCCCTGAATGACATTGGAACTTCCTCGGGAAGCGGGAGTCTTGCAAACGCTCAACAATTGTGCCAGGATTAATCAGAAATAAACGTACCCGACCGAAGGAGTAGGATGTGAGCCTTTCGGATCAGCCCTTCTGATCAGCCAAGTCGAGACGAAATTGGTAAAACCGATATATCGGAAAACAAAGTCTGGCTCGAGCAATTGTACGCGGTACGCAAACTGTTGCGCTTCAATTTTCGCCATTTCTGTCTGACTCAGGGATCAGATGACGGGCGCGGGAATCTATGGGCGCTGGCACCTTTATTTGGTTGAGGGCGGCTTCCGTCCGTGCCTGAAAAGCACTCTGAAAAGCACATCAGTACCGAATAGATCGAGAATACATGCAACCAACACCCATCCAAGAACCATCGCCATTGACCATATCGTGGTGACGTTGCAGTTCATCATGATGCTTGGCAAAGTCGTCGTATGATTGCGTCGTTCTAAGGTAGCCGTAATGACCCATGGCATTGCAGAGATAAAAGAGCTCAGAAATGAAGTTTGGCGTTGCGGCTGTCCCATGCATATAGAGATCTACTCAGTTGTTGAAAGTTGAGCAGCTTACCATTGCCTTTGTTTGCTTCCGCCCATTGTCCCGCCTCCTCTGACGTCGCCTTGATGCGTGTTTCCTCACTCACATCAATACGGTTCGACACAGCAAAGTACAACGGGTCGATGCGATCTATCTAGCAGGATTTTCAGGTATAAGAATCACCAAATGGAGTACGAAAAACCTTGGAGTATCGGGCATCAATAAAAGGTTCTGCAAAGCGGAGGAGCACACTCTGCAAATTGACCATGAAACTGTCGCTTGCAACCGTTTGTGGATCCACCTAAAAACACATATGGAAGTGCCACAGAAAAGTCCTGAGCATGCTACGTACGTGCATTCCGGCCCGCTTAATGTTCAACTTGACCGCAGTAGCAAAGTACGCTAGTACTGCTTCCCTGGATTCGGGAGATGCCCGTACCAGTGTGTTGAATATTTGAAAAAGCGATGACTATGAGGTGGTTGACACGCGCAACATTTAGATTGTTACGACCTCCTTACCTGCAGGCTCTTCACTGTACCCCTGAGACTCGCGTTAGAGGATTCCACGTCATTCCGTGAACGTTTGGTTGGTTCGGAGAAATAACTTTGCGCAATGGAAGGCTGCAAAGGCTATCAAGTCTGAATCTGACAAAGGCATGCTTTTGTCTTACCCATTCTCTGCTGAATACCCCAAGTCGACAAAGAGGGCCCATCAACGTAACCGTCTCAAAGGTAGACGCCGTAGCATGCGGTGGATTCCAGTCAGCCAGTCTAGTAAACATGACTGCTATGCTCCTGACGGAAACAAGTGCTTCCACGCCACTAGCCACACCTCGCCAGGAAGAGTCACCTCCTGCCAAGCCCTCGGGTCTGAAAAGAGATGGATGGAATAAGAGCTGGTGCACGACCGGCCCAAGTATGCCATCAATCTCATTGTCTGGTTCAAAACGTCGGGCAAGGTCTTGGAGGAAGGGCTCGACTTCTGTTGGAGACAGTACGTGATTCGGGGAGGATATAGTTGCAAGTGGCGTGGAGAGAGCAGATAGTAATAATAGTGGGCCAACGAGCTCAAGTGGACCAAGTTCTCGTCTGTGCTATGCATTAGAGTGGCGATGCGCGATGGACAGGTTGACACGCACCCCGTGGGTTGGGGGAACATTTCTGGTTCCTGCAGTGTGAGACCGGCGTAGCTGATGACAAGATCTCGAATCTTTTCAAGAAGAGCAGACGCTTGCTGGAATTCATTGACTGGGTTCTGTAAGGCGATGCATCAGCATCTAGAATGCACGCCATGGGATAACTCGACCTTCTTGACTAGTGTCGTTTTTGCACTGTTGAGACGCTTCCAGCAGCCGACCAAGTACTCAAATACTGTCATCCCGGATGGGAGAGAGGCAATCACGGGAGCATAATCAAGGTCGTCCCTGAACGGGGCTTTATTACAATGAAATGAACGTGTAGACCAAACTTACAATATTGCTTGAGGGTCCAACTCTAATCGAGATATAAGAAGGCGGTCGGCGATATCCCCGGAGAGATTCATCGTAGAGGCTTTTCCATGTCTCGGTCTAGTTTATGCAATGTTGAAGGTAAACACGACTTACGGTATCCATCCGAAGCAAGTTCAGCCTCGAGGCTCTTAAGCCACACGATGTCATAATTGCTGCGGTCCGCTACCGAACGCTGGCAATTGTGAGATGTCTTGCCCGGAAAATCGGCAATGCACATACCTTGAGCGTAACTTTGAATATTTGCGAAAGCGTCTCATCTTCCCATGTCTGTATGTCAATCTTTGCGAGTGGAGCCGGTTTCCTCTTGAGAGGCACCGATGGTATCGATGTCTGTGGTTGTTTCGCAGCTGGCGGCAAAGCTGGTCTTGTCTGGGCCAACCTTGGTGCTGGTACCAAAGGAGGTGTGGGAGTGACTGATGTAGACGAGGCGTTGGATGATGCAGGGCTTGGCTGCCCAACCTGCAGCCTAGCAAGACGCTTTGCGCGGATCTGAGGGGAGATTCAGCGCCAGCACAGACGGTCAGAAAGGCTGTCCCTACGCGGTCGGCGTCGTCTTGCGGGTCGGTCATCGCGGTCTGTTGGCAGATACTACTGACACTGACAAATGGGAGAGAATAGAAACACACGTGACTCAAGCATGTTCAATCTGTTCTCGACTGTACGCTCGTTCTCAATGTCGGCCATCGCCAACTTTCCAAAGCTCAAGACGCACAGCGGCGCAAAGAAGAGATGGCGCGCCATTGCTAGCGGAAAATTTAAACGAGTTGGTGCTTCGTGTCGACGCGCCATTCGATACTAACCAGTCCGTGTCATTGCAGGCTCATGCAAACCATTCGCACAGGAATGTGTCAAAGAGACCCGCGCGGAAAAATAACCTTGCCCAAACGACCTACTCCAGTCAAACGCAGACAGCCACCCTGAAAAAATTGCTGCCGTATACATGAACAATCCTCAGGTTAATCCCTGCACGCTGTGTCATTATATAGTTTTCTGATCCCTGCCGCAGACTCTCCGTGGTATCCTTATCTCCAAATAGATCAGTTGCGCTCTTCTCGCGTTACTCTATGCGTGTTCTACTGTAAACAGGCTGCTTCCTGCGACCCACACCTAAGAATTCCCAAATGCTGCGTCGTTTGGGGTCATGCTCGACAGTCCCTTTCTGACGCTTCTTGAGAATAATTGTTAGGAAAAACGACTCGCGCTGGGAAGACGATGGCTTACAACGTTTGTGATGTGCTCGTGTCGGTTCACGTCAGTTACCGTGACAATTAACGGCGGCAGGTTCTCGAGTTCATTGATTATCGATGGTATCTCCGCGCCGGGCTACACATAGTCGGTTCAAAGCACTAGCCAAACGACACTAGATGTTACCTTGACCTGCACAGTGATTCTGGTCCAAGCGGTATTCAGCAAGCCTCTATAATTGGATGTTGGTACACCCCCAATGTTGCGTTTCAGCAAGACAGGTATTAGTTCACTTATGTAGTTACCGTGGCTAACCACCGCAACGTGCACGTCTTCGCCCCCAAAAATCGCACGAGGGAGGTAAGGTTTCAAGACAAGGTCATCGATGGCGCGTCTCGCCCGTGTGGCAAGGTCATTAAAGCTCTCTCCGTTGGGAAATCTCTGGTTCCTGTCGAATATTATCGGGTACTGACGATCTCTGAAATGATCCTCGAGTGATTTATGGGGCACTCGCTTGAACAGCATTGAATGGCCCTCGGCGTCACCGACGTATTGTTCTCGGAGGACAGGATCTACTCTGAAGTATGGCTTTGGCTCCGGTTGGGCGTCGAGGAGAGCCACAGCTGTTGCATGGGCACGCTTAAGGTCCGATGTGATGATGGCATCAAGACGGGTATTCGCATAGGCACCACCAAGTGCATTGGCTTGCTATCGACGTGGGTTGAATGAGGATAAAGAGAGCATCAAATTTCATACTCACTCGCACTCCTGGTCATCGGATTAACGGTCGGTTGTGGGACATCTCGTAGATACTACTCACCAAGCTCGCTTAGTTGTGCATCCTTGTGACCTGCCCAGATTGGTTTCTGTGGATATCAGATACGCTATGCAGCTATCCCTAGCAACTCACGAGATTATCGAGAGACTCGCCATGCCTAATCTGCTGCAGATGTCGTGTCAGTCAGCGTGTGGCGATGAATGTTCTTACAAAGGACACAGTAAGCATTGTAGAATGTGGTCGATTGTGCTGGACTGCCTGATACAGCAACGCTTGCGCGTCCCGAGTTTATAATCCTTGTCAACCGGGTGTCTCTTCTTCAATGACATCCAACACCAACGACACCCAACTCTTGTCCGTCGGGCAGCAGTGCTCAGGACCTTCTTGTCTGCTCGTCGACTTTCTTCCATTCAAGTGCCAACACTGCTCGAACAGTTTCTGTGGAGAGCACTTTCTCGTCGCAGCACATCATTGTCCGAAATACGACGAGAGCAAGCACAATCGCGTCGCTCCTAGCTGTGAGTCGCCCGTTCCACCTCCAGCTCGCCCGCTCATGTACATCTTAGGTCCGCTATGCAATACCCCAGTCGCTATACCCCCCGGAGAGGACCCCAACATCCGCATGGAACGACATATCAGTACAGAATGCAGTGTCATGACTGGGAAATCTGGCAGGACTAGGTCTCAGCCTGTATGTGCACGAGGTAGATGCGGAAAGGTTCTTTATGCACCGATTGCTTGCAATGTGCGTTTCCCTTTGCTTCCCACCCGTTTGCACGCTAACGTGCACTGTAGGCCTGCAAGAAGCAGTATTGCCCACAGCACCGTTTCCCAAAGGACCACGACTGTGCGAACCATACCACGTCGACTACAGCTTCCAAGTCGTACAGCACGTCTTTACCAGCAAGTTCTAAGCTCCTCGCGAGGACCTTTGCCACGCAGACGTCGAATGTATCCAGTTCTCGCCGCCGTCCTACGCCTTCCTCGTCCGAAACCTCTACCTCTTTGAATATCACTCCGCTGAGTAACCCCTTCTCAAAGTCTGACCGGTGAGTCGCGTCTCG
>JBBPRL010000320.1:6653-16946 GCA_038093035.1 Boletus nancyae | reverse complement strand
TGTGTCTGTCTTGACAATGAGTTGGGAACTCGGTTGGAAACGGCTTGGCGATCGGGAGCACTATTAAGAAATGACCTAATAAATTTAGCCGAGTAATGGTTACAGCCTTGCTCCATTACTTACCGTCATGCTCATCACCAAAACTCTCCATGATTTGCCCAGCAAGCTCGACAACGAAAAACCAATCAGGGTTTTTGTGATCGCACCAGTCGTCCCAAACTACCCGCAAGCCAAATTTCCAGGTATTCACCCTCTATCTATGCAACCCATCTTACAAACGTATTGAAACAGGCGTTGTCTGCTTCAGGTGGGCGCCGGAACTCTCGTGAACCCCCAAGGCTGATTACAACACCAGTGAGATTTATCAAGTCACCGGTCCCGTTGAGAAGTTTGCTGGACAGATTGCCAGCCATGGATAACTAGTTGGTATGCCCAGTACTTCTCATGATCGGGTATACTGACATCCCTGAGCCCAGCGTGCCCGTCAACTTACCACGAGTTCGAAGGGCCAGAACCCATCCCTTTCGATACGGAAGGTGGGCGGTATCAATTATGTAGGTTGAACACTAAGAATGTGCGACTAGGTACGGACCGAGGAAACAAATACAAGGTTGATGAGATCCCGGATTAGATTGGTAGATTGAAAAAACAGTAGCTGCCTACGATGAGGTACTCACGTCCCTCATCCTTGCTAAATCTGCTCATCTGATGACAGGATGCTACGCTTTCCGTCGACTTGCTGGTCTCTCTTCCGAACTGCAATGGTCGTATTGCGGGTCCGTGTATTATGCATTTCCCCTTCATCAATGCCGAACTATTTATCCAAAGCGACTGGTATGTGCCTAGGAGGTCACTTGGTAATATCTCTGCTATTCGGCTTGCATGGTCTGTCTCACTGAAACCCAGGCATTCCGTGTGCGGTATTAGTGTTTCTCATCAGACACTGCTATTGAACGGTTCGACTACTTAGGCTGCCTTCGATCCTAGGGTACTGTCTTCAGTGTGCTTCTTTGCAACAGATATCCACGGCGCAACTCTCAGAAAAGGCAAGAACGACGATTCCCTCGAGCGAGTTCGAAAAGGAGACATTAAAGGCGAGCTAGTTGTAAGTACCGCATTTCATCGAGACGTCTCCACCTGAAGGTTATTCTAGATGATTTTCGGAAAGCAGGCATGTATCCCTTCTTTCGTCCTTAGGGGTCATCAGAGGCGCACTAACTGCTCTTCAAGGCGGGTTTGATGGAGTTCAGCTTCATTGCGCACATGGATGTGAGTTATTTCATGGTCTTCTTGAATAGATGCTCAACGATTTGCCAGATCTTCTTGCCCAATTTCTCAATCCAAAGGTACTGAGATTATCATACAAATGGCACTACTGACATGTTATGCTTATAGACCAATGTTCGACAAGACGAGTATTCGGTGAATGCACTCCGTATGGTGCGCGAAATCGTTGAGGGCATCCGTGCTGTCACCCCCAAATATTTTGTTGTTGGCGTGAAAATCAACTCTGCGGACTACGTAGAGGCGGGCGAACGGCCCTCAGACGAAAGAGTGTTGAATGAGACGCGGCGTGTCCTTGATCACATACGTTCAATCGCACACTGGGGGATGACCGACTTTATCGAGATAAGTGGGGGTGATTACGAGTCGCCAGGTATGTGCCCACGATGTATGAGGGTCCGAATGCACAAATATTCCGCACTAAACTTCAGTAGTAGAGCGCACTACTTTCGAGATAGAGCGCACTACTTTTCGGACAGAGCGCACTACTTTCGAGGTTGAGCGCACTACTTTTCGGACAGAGCGCACTACTTTTCGCAGGTGGCCACTCAAGTACTTGCTTCACGCAATCCTGAAGACATGGTTTGTCATCATTACTAGTCACTGCAACGATATGTGTCATCCAACGGCGTGGAACAAGTCATAATCTACGTAGTGAAGGTATTAATGAATGGTGGGGGGAAGACAGTGAGTGGTAAATGTTTGAATGTTCAAGACTCGGTAACGAATTAGTGCGATGATGCGAATGAATGAGAAAAAAAAACACGATCCAAGAAATCTACCCCCACGGGTTGAAACGGGTGCCTCGAGTTTCACGCAATGTAGACATTTTGCGTGGGATGCTTGGCCCAGCAACCGGCTCAGGTGGTGTAGCGGACACCGAATGATCAGCATTGAAAGGAACGGATGCAAGTTGGGAGGATCCAGCCTGTCCGCTGGACTCATTGTAAATGTGCGTGTTGGAAGAAGTGTTGGTCATGGTAGGCCCTGCGTGATACTGATGTTAAAAAAATGAACACTTCAACGAAAGTAATACACACCATGGTAATTGTGTTCATGTGTGCGGTGCGTGCTGGCAATAAGGTTGGTGAAAAAAAAACCATCGTCCTTCCCATCCTCAGAGTCCGAATTACCAAGATCAAAGGAATGGGGGATGGTCAAGCCGACCGTGGTACCACCAGTGATAGGACCCATTGCGACACTGAGACCAGCGTTGTTGGTATTTGATGTCGCCATGTGAGCGGTGTCAAGAACCTGAATTTCACCGTCCGATTCTTTTGATGAGTCCGATGACAACTCAAGGACGTCAGCCTTGTTTTTCCCTTTGTTGTCAGAATATTTTGGTGACAACTCGGGTGTTGTATCGCCGTCGTCAATGGGCTCAGCTTTCATCATCTGATCTGACTCGTAACCCGAAGTGCTGATAGAATCGTCGGAGTCAAAGCCACTGCCAAATTCTCGTTTACCAGCTAGCAATGCCTTCTTGATGGCCTTGTCCCAGTTTGTGTACGCAGAACGTGGGATTTCAGTTCGGGGAGCTATGAAAATATGGTAAATAACTTGCACAAACTCGAAGATAATACAAAGAAATCTTACCAATGACGAGGGCATGAAAAGTGAACCTCCTGCCAGGTGTACCTCTCGCTTCTTCAAGATCCTTGCCAGTGATAGTCGGGCGATCCATAACAAAGTAATTCAGTCTCTCGGAGCAGAGAAGAACCCAGTGAAAGGATCCAGTGTCCAGTTTGCCACAGTGCGCGTCAAGCCATTCAAATGGCTTTGGAAGAAGGCGGCGAAGCCACAAATCAATGGCATGCATGTCCCATGAGACATTGAACTCGATACTGTTGTTTCCATCCGTAGTCACATGTAGCTCATAACGACGAAATTCCTCTTGCATAGATCTTTTTGGCTTCTTGGACGATAGTAATTTGTTGTCCTAACAAATACTCCGGTCAGTAGGCACGGATTTATTTGTTGTGAGTGCAACAACGCTTACCGAATCAACGCCATCAGGTATCATCATCAGTGAGCCAACTTTGATACGTCTCTCTGGGTTCAACGACTTTGCAGTAGTGAGAGTCAAACCAGAAGCTTTCGAACCACTCGCAGCACGCGTCGCAGCCTATGAAAAATCAGATACCAGCTACTACCGTATTAGTTGCAACATGGAACTTACCCTACTTGTAAGCCGAAGGCTTGTTCGTCGTGCGGCCGGAAGACTTTCAGATCTTCGAAAGCCAAAAGATGCCTCACTTTGAGCAACCTGAGAGGAGGTCCGTGGCTGAAGTCGTTGTCGTAGGCCATATCGGTCGAGTATCGTCCGAACATTTTCAGTCGCTGGAGTGATGGTGGCAGGTTGAGACACGGCGCTGCTGGCAGCGAAGGCATCGGGAGTCAAACTGTTAGGGTCACTGGGACCAGAATCAACCGAATTGTTGTATTGGGCAGGATGATGACGGCGTTCCTTGTGATGGCAGGTTTGGCAGCGGTCCCCGTTGTGTCCTGCACCCGGAACGCAGTGGGTGCAGGTAGGTGGTCCTGCCATGCTCGACGTCGCCTTGGAGGTAATAATGAAAGGCAGTTGAGTCGAAAATAGGATCTGCAGGCAGGCAGACTGTCCACACACGAAGGGAAAGGCTACGAAATACCATTGGGTGTAACCCGCTGTACTTATACGCTATCTATTGGTATAGTTGATCGTCCAGATCTTCAGACCCCTTCTTCTTCAATCATCCCGATTGCCGTCATTATGTCCAGTCCCTGTGCCCATAAAACAGCTCGCGGCCACCAAATTCTGAATGGTAGATGCACCGTGTACTCCCTTGCAGCACGGCCAACAGTGATCACTTCAGTTTCAGGGTAGGTCTCGCTCACCCACTCGTCCTCTCCGACTCCATAACCTATCGGAAATCGGAATGACGCCTCCATCCTGGCTCGCTTGAAGAGCAACAATGAAAGCCTCGTTGGCTTCCACAGAATGAAACGGTGTTGTTGTAAGCGGCGCAGCAACAGCTGCGTGTCGAACATTGTGGTTTTGATTGGCCATGATCTCCGCTTGTACATCAACGTCCGATTCATCTTGTACATAACTTGCGAGAATTTCCGGATGGACGTCTTCGGATGGCTCAGGATATATACCGCATTGTAGTTCGGATAGAAATCGCATGTCCTTTTGGAAGGTCAGTAACTCCGTCAATGGACCATCACATACATAATAATATGTACGCACTGACGGTGTCTGATTGTGACCGCGCTTCGAGATTGGGTGGTGGTTCCAATCTTGCTGGAATTTGTAGCAGTCATGATTGAGCTCGTCTAAGAATAGGAAATGCAAAAGCCAAAGATGGCGAGGATCACTTGTGTCGAGTAGATGAATATCCTCAAGACGAGAAAAAAATGCACGCCAATGTCGTACAAACTGGATGCCGGTGTCTACCCAAAGCCGTTCTATACGAGAGTTTGTAGTGGACTTGCCCCACATGAAGGAGGATCTGTTAGGCCCGCGATGTTGAATCATCCACACTGCAACATCCATGTTTTCGCCACCACGATCACCACGGACATGAGATGGTGTTCCATATATCTCGATAGCACCAAGAAAAAGGTCGAGAACAGTCGACGCATAATTGTTTGTGCTGGCACGTAATCCGACAACCTACGCTCATTTTAGTAGATTTTTAAGATTAAAAAATTACATACTCACGGTGCGACAATTTCCATCAATCATACCATGAATCACAAAGCCCCATCGGATTAGCTTGTGATGTCCATCGATATGCCATAGATAGTTGGACCGTGGCACATGGTATACTCGACGTTGTGCCGTTGTTCGAGAGCAAAGAATCTGGCGAAGCGGATCAATATGTTGCATTGACATCTGTATACGTTTGCGTTGCACGCTGATTCCATAAGATTTGAGGTATGCCATGACAAATCGAAGACCAGCATTGGGGCGTTCAAGCTTGTAATGGTAAATGACCTCATCAAGCTCATGGTCTGTGATGTCGGAAAACTGGCGGTTGGAAAACCCATTTTCACGGAGATGGTAACGTAGCGTGTTCCGATGGATTCCGAGTGATTTCGCAAGGGTCTGAAGAGGGATGCGACGGGTGGATGACACTGCCTCAGCCAACCAATTCACATCAAACTCGAAGCGAGGGCGGCCAGAACTACCTGACGAGTACGAAGACATGGGAGAAATTTTGACAATATCTGTTGTCGAATTCTCTCTTTGATGAAAATCAGCACCATTACTTGATCAACATATGCCGCCAATCATAAAAATTACTTACCGCCCATCAGCAGCCAAAGCAGCGTGCTCTAGCTTGTTTCGCAGCTCACCCAATGCGTGGGCACAGTGACCAATCCAATGGATATCCTCTACCTCGTGGTGGACAGCCTCTAGTAATGGAACCATCTGGTGATAGATCCGATCGATGTGAATTTGGAAACGCAGGCGATTACTGTCTTCTTGCCGTAAAATTTGTGAGGCTTGCTGATACATATTATCCAATATTTCATGAGCTCGAAGGACATCGGCGCTCCAGTAGTTCCCGACCGGAAGGACCGGAAAGTCGCTTGGTAGATAAGCCTGCATGCAACCAGCCTGGTGACTGAGTGACGTGGAGTGGAGCCTGCAACGAGTTGCTTACATAAACAAACCCGTTGAACGATGCTGCCCAACCCCACACGTCAAACTCACACACCTGACAATCGCAACATGTCCATTCCTCGAGAACGACACCCAGAATATTACTTTCCTGATGGAACAGTCCATTTCTTGGTGAGATTTGAACTACAATACATCCAGCATTTGTAACTGACATAGTCTAGATCCTAGAACCCACTCGCCAAACGCTCTATAAACTCTACCCTGGCCTTCTCTCATTACGGTCCTCGGTGCTCGAGTCTCTCCTTTCACTCCCCCAACCAGACAGTCATCCGGGTACCAGTGAGGGTACTTGTGATGAAAATCCGATTGTTCTACATGGGATCATTCGACGCGAGTTCGACTACCTCTTAACCTTTTTATCTGGCGGGTACATACTAGTGCCACTATTGGATCCATGCGTGCAGCATGTAGTAATTGTCTTTGTTCTTAGTTACGCTGGCGAGCAGCACCGCGAAGAATTTCTTGTTTCCGTGCTCAAATTGTCTGCTTTTTTCGAGATTACCCATGGTTTTCAATATGCGGTCGCTGAAATAAGTCGATTGTCGCCATTCGATGCATCCCTCAAGCTTCAACTTGGGCGTCAATACCATGTCGACCACTGGGTTGAGCCTGCTTTTCGTGAACTCATGTCACGGCCTCTATCTTCCATCTCTCGTGTTGAGGCCTGCCGTATGGGCATCGAATACTTTCATATTCTTGCACGCACGAAGTTACACATTGAAGAAAGTTACCGTGCTATCGCATACACAGAGCCACCTCTTGTTCAGTTGCCCAGTTGCGTAACACCATCGCAATGTGAAGCATCGTGGAAGGATGAGTGGTGGAATGGCGTGGCACGGCAACTCCTTCACCCCGAGGAGCCATGCCGTGGCCATGAAATCCTAGCTCTGCTGGATGCTGCTGACATTCCTGGCGTCTGTGCTGAATGCAAAACGGCTATCATGCCAAAAATCACGCAGTCAGATGCCCTGCGACAAGAGGAGACGTTGGGTAACATCGCCATGTTGGAAATTATGGATTTACAGACGGATGAACATATCCGGGCATCCTTTAGACATTTTCATAGTCATCAGTCGTAGTTTTCCGTTTGCTAAGTTTTGTTTTGTGATACCTTTCATTTTGTGCGCTCAGATCTCCAACAAGTTGTATTGCGCTTTGTCCGAAAAGTAGTGCGCTCTATCCGAAAAGTAGTGCGCTCAACCCCGAAAGTAGTGCGCTCTACTACTGAAGTTTAGTGCGGAATATTTGTGCATTCGGACCCTCATAACGATGGCGTTCGGGCTGCAAGACTAATTTCAGTCACAGATTTCATGTCTGCCAAGGCAACGGGTCCTCGACAGGCCTTTTCTCTCAATTTGCAAAAAAGGCACGGGAATGCATGAAGACAGACACTCTATCAGGAGTTCATGTTCCTCTGGTTCTCCTTACGGGTGGCCTTCGCTCGCCTGCCCACCTTCAGAGTGCACTGGACGCTGGTCATACTGATCTGCTTGGCATCGGGCGAGGCTCGATCTTGCGTCCAGATATACCAGCAATTCTACGGCAAAGAATTCGCAACGCGGTCATAGACGATACCTTGATCGCCCTGGACGATGAACCGTTGGCGCAAGAACCAGACAGCGACATTCAGCTACCATCGTGGATACCCCAGATCCCGCTTGTTGGTGCGGGTGCCGGCATGGCGTGGTACGATGTTCGCATGCGAGAGATAGCGATATCACAGCTGGAAAGGAAGGGAGATGGTACACTACCCTCTGCACCTCCACCAGCTTTCGGAATGACAGGATTAGAGGCCATAGTGCAGATGTGGGTCTGGCTAGAATGGCCGGGGATATTTGTTGGAGCGTTCTCGGTGTATTGCGTGGGTGTGTTGGTTTACCATGTGACTTATGGCTTCTAGACAATTCCTTTGTAGCATTATACCGTCGTATAGCAGTTCAGGTATCCACGCCGCCGTTGTCGTATGCCCTCCACTATGTCTCACCAAGTCGAGCAATGTGCCCGTCGAGCTTGTCCTCAGAAATATTTGCACATTTTAGAGGATCAAAGTATACCATGGACGTAGACCCAACATCTCGCCTGAAATCCGTCACCCAAGAACGAGATCCCGACGAGATCTTGAACACCGCTCAATTGGCTGGCACCGAATTCACAGCCGGTACGGAGAAATTGGTCTCTCGCATCCTGACACCTCATCCGAGTAATGCGACAGAGCGCCGCAATATCAAAATCAATCATCATCATCCCAGAATCCGTCTCTTCTCACAGAGGCGGAGGAGCAATCCACGCTTAGAAAATACCAGGGTAACAAGCAACGTCTCAGAGTTTTGCAGGGATGCATGGGTCACTCACGCAAGATCGACGATCTCGCTCTCAGACCAAATGTCCATCACATCACACCCTAGCGCCAGTTTGCTTGCTCCACTGCTTCCAGCGGGTTTTCCTGGGAGATGTCGCTTGGATAACTCTGATGTGTCGCGGTTTACCTGGGAAAAGACCGCTGGGACTTTCGACTTGTTTGTTTGACTCCGTAAGAGCCCACAGGGAGGGAGATTTCTCGAGCGGCTCCAGGTCATCGAGAGCAGAAAGACACTGATTCATGAATTAGCGCATAGTATTGTCGGCCATCAGGAAGCTGAAGCACAACTGGATGCTTCTGTCCAAGATGAACGACAAGCACATAAACAAGGAAGAGTGTATTCCCTGGCAGAATAAAGCATGTTGCCCCATAGGATGCACTGAACGGTCTTACCTATACCAGGTTGCCCTGCAAGGCTAACATAGGCCCCTCGATGGTACCTTGTCGTTTCTAATTCCTGAAGTGCAATCCGATACTCCTCTCTAATGAGTATCTTATCATCTGACACAGTGCCCGCAAACATAGCTTTCAAGACAGGATAAGGCTCCCAGAGTGCTTCAGGACAGCGCCGGAATTACCCCAAACCACGCTGGCAAACTGATTCAACTGGGCACGTTTGTTGGCTGAATATGGAGGTTTCGGCATGGCTGGAAGAGAAGAGGAGGTTCGTCACGTCACGTCCGGAGTTGTGCGCGTTCCCCGTCCGCCATCGCCGGTCCGCTTCCCACCTCCGTTTTGGATGTGCCCACCATTCCGCTCATTTCATGCATTCCCATCTACCTATAACGAACCTCCCAGATCTCCCTTCGAAACATTTGTTGAAGCCCTTCGTGAGGAACTGCGTAAAAACAGGGAGGTCTCGAAGCCCCCTATCTGCCCGTCGTCCGATATGTGGATGTACTGGCTTTATATAGCGAGGAAGCCGCACTCTTTCCTCGGACCGCTGATGTCGTGTGTTTCAATGTTGATCAGTAAGACCGTTCCAGTGGAATACTTGGGAGTGTCATTTCGACACACCTGAGTTACAACGTGTGTAGTAATCAAGAACCCTAATATTCGTCACCCCAGTGGCGAGATCAACGGCGTGCCCCATAGCCTTGACGTCAGCAACGCGTCATATATCAGTTTCGTCTGTAGCTCCATCAAGAATAACGGTGAAGAGACATACAGTAGTCGTGTGGTCGGAGCTACAGAGAGAGAAGGGACTTGCATCGGAGAACATTATCCAGTGGAGACGCGGTAAGCAAATGGGACCTACCAATAAATCAGTATTCATCGAGTATGTGAGCCACCCATACCTCATGCAGTGATGGAACTTTATGAAACACATGTGTGGGGTATCCAGCACGAACTGATCTTTTCTGGCCGGAATGAAGAGAAATCGTGAATTCCCAGCATACTGTTTCACACTGAGTAAGGAGTAGCTCCCAAGCCTGGCGAACGCAACAGTTCGCCAGTGTCGTAATTCAAGCCGAACTCTAACAGCTTCCTGTACGAGGATAAATATAACAGGCGCTTTTCTAGAAGACCATCAAATAAGAGGCAGACATACCAGCCCTACCCCCCGTTTGTCTACGTACTAAACGTAGCGGGAATAAGTATCCATGTGCATGCACACCTCGTTACCCTGGGTCCCTGGCCACCCGATTGTGTGCGCACAAGCACGCACGCACTCTGGGAACAGGAAACACCGCGTTGAGTCCGTTTTTTGAGTCTACATTCTCTGTGACCCTACTATCGTATCGCCCCTTGCACTGCGCCTGCCAACGAACCACCACACGTCCATTTTTGCCGTGATACTTTCTCACCAGTGGCATCCTTGGAAGGTTGTGGATACGCCACCTGGACATATAGAGATCAAGTGACCTCGAGCGTGTGTATTGTGGTTGGCATTGCCATCCTGTGGTCTCGTTAACTTTGCAACGTGTCCTCCATAAACACGGCACGAACGCATGTCATGCATTGCAGAAACTGA